>VWPU01018299.1:134863-223588 GCA_013398955.1 Callaeas wilsoni | reverse complement strand
ATATATATATATATATACACGTGCACAGACGTGACCGCTCCACGCATACAGAATTTTCCCTGATGGGAGCCCCAGCTTAGTGATAAACGAAGGGCAGGTGAGGCAATACCTCATAGCAGTGGAAGGCGGTGCAGTAAGGACCATTAATTTTTTCCAGGAGTACTGAGAGGAGTTTCATCTCTGGAAAATCCTCTCGCAGAGCTTCCACATGGGCAGAGGTAAAACACTCATTTACCAAGTCTCAGGTAAAAAATCTTTTGCAAATAGTAAGATTATGCTTTTCTTCCTTTATTTATTTTTTATTTCTCTGTAAGGGGAGCTTTTTTCCCTCTATGGGCCTCCGAATTTCCTGATACTCTTTGCTTGTTTTCCTTCTGGCCCGTGGTTCACAGGTAACGCTGACTGAACGTGTTGGCTTTAAGTGGTTAAAATCTGTGCCGTGCCCCTGTACCTCCCAGCAGGGTTTAGCTGCAGCACTGGGACAGCAGTGCTTTGCAGGTAGAGAGCTCTGCAGTTAATTTGCAGCACAAGCCCTGGCCCCACCTGGTAATATTGAATCAGCAATAATGTCGGCATGGGCAGGCCCCTGAGGCATCCCTGTGTACTTCTGTCACATTTTCATCGGCCTCGCAGGTATTCACTGTGCACCTGCTGCTCCCAGAGCACTCAGACCCCATTAGACTCTCCACTTGCATTAAAAAAGAAGGAATAAATGAAAGCTTTTAGCTCTTGCAGGCAAAAAGGTGGGAAGTACAATGCAAGCGCAGCTGAAAAGCCCAGACACTTGGCTGTTTTGATTTGTGAGTCTCTGGACTTAGGCAGTATTGTCTGTGTGAGGAAGAGTCAAGCCAGAAATACCAAACAGACTGAATAAACCTAGTGTGTGTATTACTCTCAGTGGCAGCTAGTGACAAGCAGTAATAAATTACTGCTCAGGAGGGTGGCTGGGGCCAAATGAAAATATACTGTTAAGTGGTACATGAGCACTATCATTATGAAAATACACACCTTGGAGAGAATAAAAGTTGTGCAAAGGGTACAGCTGAGGTGGGCTTTGGTGATGATTAATGTATGAGCAAATGAACAATTTGACAGAGCACTGCATTTTCATCCAACGTCGGAGAGTGACTGTGTATTCCTGAGAGCAACTGTGTATTCCAGCAGGGCTCCTGGTGGCCCTGTCAGCCTGTGCACGAGGACAGGGACGGACAGGGACGCTCCAGCCTTCGGACAAACAGTGGGAGGGTCCATATCAGTGTCAATAATGGCGTTGGCTCTGTTGCCTGTCCAGCAGTTCGTTGTGCCTTGGCACCTGAGGTGAGGTTTCTGTTTGCGCAGGAGTGGCAGGGGCTGGTTTGGGCTTAACCCCTGTCCCAGCACAGGAAGGACATGGAGCTGTTGGAGCCAGTCCAGAGGAGATCACCAACACGATTAGAGGGCTGGAGCACCTCTGCTATGAGGAAAGGGTGAGTGAATTGGGATTGTTCAGCCTGGAGAAGAGAAGGCTTCGGTGTGACCTAATTGTGACCTTCCAGTGCCTCAAGGAGCCAACAAGGATGATAGAGAGAGACTGTTTACAAGGGCCTGCAGTGACAGGACAAGGGGAGATGGGGTCAGACTGAAAGAGAGTAGGGTTAGATGGGATATTGGGAAAAAATACTTCCCTGTGAGGGCACAGGGTTGCCCAGAGAAGCTGTGGCTGCCCCATCCCTGGAAGTGTTCTAGGTCAGGTTGGATGGGGCTTGGAGCAACCTGGGATAGTGGAAGGTGTCCCTGCCCGTGGGAGGGGGTTGGAACTGGATGAGCTTTACGGTCCCTTCCAACCCAGACCACTCTGGGATTCTACATCCGAGAAGGGATGTTCTGGCTGTGTGCTAGAGGGGTGTCTGGATTTGGATGTGATTGATATGTCCTGGTGTGGGAATGGCTTTGCAAGGAAATCACACAGTCTGCCTCCTCAGAGGTTTAGTTTTGCTTTATAGAGCTTAATTTGTTTTGGTGATGTTTAAAGGATATTCAAATATCCTGTGCTCTGCTCATGTCCCATCATTTATTCAGTAGGAATGAGGTCTCACTGGAGCTTTTTCCCGGTGTTTTAAAGCATTACAGAAGCTCATCCTGAGCCAAGAATGCAGTAACATCATATTGGAAATAATGGGAAGAGGTAAATGCTAGAATTACAACTACCACATTAAGGTTATTTCTAAATCATACTAGGGCCTACATCCAAGAAAGAAAAATCAGGCTTAATAAGCACTGTGCTCTGCTGTGTTAATAAGGAGAAGTAAAAAGAGGATGAAACTGAATAGAGGCATACAAAAGGGATGGCGTTGCTGGTGTTGCTGTTGTTAGGACAATACCCTAGATTCCCTTCTCTTTAGACTGTAGGGATCCAGCAATGCTTTTTAGCTTGGCTCCGAATCTCTGTCGTGAGTCTGTTTTCTATTGTTGGGATTTTTTCATGTAGCAGACCAAGAAGAGTGTAGAAGAACAGATCAGTTTGACTGTTGATTAATTTGTTAAATTAATAGGAAGCAAACAAGGTGGGATTCTCTAGCTACCTGCAGCTGCCTGTGAGCTAGCAGAGGGTGGCCTGGGCCTGCCAGTGGACAAGGAAGACCCAGGCAAAATGTAGGACTCCATCCAAAGTGGAAGTCCGTGGCTGGCCTGGTTTGGGGCTTCAGAGATGAAGTGTCATGAGTGGTGAGTGTTACACCAGTGGTCTGATCTGGATCTGTACTACCTCAGGAAAGGTGTCTCATCACCATGAGGCTGCTTTGGAAAAACATGTTATTGTGGGCATCTCTGCTTGTGTGAACACAGTCCTCAGCTTTGAAATTCCCCATCATACCAAGCTTATCTTCCTTAACCAGGCCCTGCTTTCATTTTCGTACCTCCCCACGCCTCTCCTCAACAACCCCTTGCCTCTGCTATGCTCTGTGTTGCCCTGAAGCAAAGGTTGTGGTATTCAGCGTGATGTAAGACAAATACATCTCTGTCCTACTCAAACTCCTGTTTTCCTCCCTGGCAGTTTTTTCAGTGGGAAGCAAGGAAGTCTAGATGAGCAATGTTACATTCACAAGGGGTACTGCTTCTTCTGCATCTTTCTGGTATCTCCCTTGAGGAGGCTGTTTGCCAGGCAGTGGGCTTCAGTTCCTCCAGTCTCCCAGAGACCACAGTCTTGCAAGCGCGTATCTATGCTCCTCCCTCACTATTATGGGATTGCTTACTGCAGAGGTCTCCTGGAGGCTCCAAGTGCCCTGTCTTGGATGCTGCACAACAGTAGAGGTGGGAGTGGAATTGAATCCAGGCTGCTTCTCAAGGGTTACTGCTATATCCAGGCTTTTGGCTTGTCTGCCTTTTGCTCTCAGGGTTCATGAGAACTGCAGGGTAAAATCTTTTTGGTGTATTCCAGGAGCTAAAGAGCTGCTAAGTATTGCTCCATTGAACCTTGTTCAAGAACTGCATCCCACTGCCTGTGCCACTTGCAACGAGTTAACTCTGGGGTAGCTTCAGCACTGAGCTGATGAACAGGCTGGCCAGGAGTATTCCACAATAACAGAGAGGCTCAAGAGCCCTGATGCATTTTGAGTTACTTTTTCAGCCCTTATCAGCTTGCAGCAGCTTTTGTTTTATTGTGTTCCTCGGAGGTCCCAGTTAAATCACATCCGTGGTGTGCCGGCTGTCGGCTGTCCTTGTAAATCCCTGCTCAGGGTCCCACGGAGCTGCTGAGGTGACAGTGAGCCTTTAGCAAAAGTTCAGAGACACGAAGAGCTCTGCACGTTCAATTTGACCTGGGGTGTGAAGGTTACATCCCCTCTTCACTCACCAACACCAGTGGTCGGTTTTCCCAAACCTGTCATTGCAATGTCTGATACTTTTCCTGCAAAAGAACCAATTTCCTTGTAATAGAATAAATATTGCAGATTTCAGCCTGAGTTATTCTCCTAATGCCCTGGGTTATGAATGAGACCCAAAGGTGCATAAACCGAATGCCAATTTATTTTCCAAATGCTCCCATTCCTTTCCTCCCAGAGGCTGGTTCCTATCCAAGCATAGAAGGAAAAATAATATGAAAAAAGTAAGAAATAATTTCTCCTGTTGGCAACTCAGTGCCTACTCTGTGATCTGAACCCCGCATGTAGGCTGTGGCTGAACAGGTCTGTTCGCAATTGCAAATACGGAGTTTGCAGTTAAAAAAAAAAAAATCCCATCCACTTTGAGGTTCCTTGCCTTTTGAGCTATTTGTGTGAAATGAAGAATTCCCAGAGAAAAGAAAAGAGGAAGAAGTACTTTGTTTGGGTGATTTTGCTGTAGGTGTGAAGAAATTACTTTATGCACAAATAACAGGCTGCTTTACCTTTTCATAGCACCATGGAATCCCAGAATGGTTTGGGTTGGAAGGGACCTCAAAGTTCGTCTCATTCCACCCCATGCCATGCCACACCTTCCACTATCCCAGGTTTCTCCAAGCCCCTTCCAACCTGGCCTTGGACACTTGCAGGGATGGGGCAGCCACAGCTTCTCTGGGAAATTGAAATCCCTGATTCTTTCCCAGAGGAGCTGGTTTTATCAGTGTCTCACTTTGCCCCCAGCTCTTTGGACACCAGTGATCGTGTCCCTGGGTGAGAGGGCTGCTGCCGGGAGAGCTGTCCTGCCGGGATGCAGCCGGGATGCTGCCGAATGTGCAGGGAACCGGCTCCCACTAGGGCGCGCTAGGACAGTTAAAATGGGGCTGGTTTTCTGCTGGCATCAGGGTGGAACCGTCAAAGATGCCTATGTAAGGAATGGAAGTTTTGTTTTTCAGCAGGGATTCTGGCTAAGTTCCCCATCTTTTGGGTATGGTTTCCCTGGATGAGTGTGCAGCAAAGCCAGCTGTAGATGCCTGAGAGCACTGAGGTTTGGGCTGGGTCAAGTGCTGGAAAAAACCTGTTGGAAGACCCCAGCCTGGACAGAGGGCAGGGAGAAGCTTTGTTCTCAAGCCCTGTCTCATCTCACCGTCCCTTTTGTTTGCTGCTCTGTAAGGCAGAGGAAGTGGAGATCTGTGCAGTGCTTGGACATAGACAGGAGTCCACCTCAAAGTCCCACTGTTGGTCTGCTGTTGTCATTTGTGCATTTTGAAACTACCCATATCAAACTTGCCCATCTTCGCAGGAGAATTTTCTGCCTCAACCCAGGCTCTTAGACCCCTGTCTGCTACCCTCGTTTGCTTCATGTTTGCTTAATTAGCCAGCTGGAGCATAAGTCCTTTCATGATCTACCGTCTAATACATAAAGATGACAGTGACATGAATCTTGGCTTAGGCTTCAATTTGCATGTTAATTCATTGTGGTTCCCCAGATAGCTGGAATTTGCTCCAACAGGATCTGGGAGATGATGAAATGGGCGGGGTGTTCTCCTGTGTCCCAGGGAGAGCCTGGAGCAATAGGTGACATAGTTTTACTGTCCACCAGGCATCATCTCTTGTAGATCTACAGCAAAAATCAAAGCAAAGGTGAAAAGCAAAGCAAAAATCCTAAATGAGGAGTTTTTCTTAGTATGAAATGCAGAGTCATGGCTCTGGTAGTTGAGAAGCATCTGGAAATCAGTGAAGCCTGGTGAGAGAGCCTGCAACAGGTTAAGAAGAAACACAGTGATTTTACATAGAAATCCAGCCCCAGTCATCTCTGGTTCACAAAGCCCTCGACACACTTATCTAGAGGAGAGAGAGACTCCAGGCAGGGAGGAAACAGTGATTTCCCTGAGTGGAAGACAAGCCCGTGTTGGCTCTGAAGGGTTTAGGCACAAACCCCATCACTCCACGAGACTCATCTTTCTGTCTAACATCCAGGAGCTGGCTTACAGGGAAGGAAATGCTGCGAGCCTGTGTTCATTTCCAGCGCTCTGGGGGACCATGGGAACACTCTCAGGCTCACAGGAGACTGACAGCAAATGCAGGCAGAGCTGCCATTTTCCAGCATGCCTGGAAAAACAGTGGCTTGCCAAAGGTGGCATGAGGAGGCTGTCCTGGAAAGACAGCCATAGGAGGTTATTTATCTGTTACGTTAGAGCTAACTGAGATCCAGACCCCGGAGAGCCGGGATACAGGATAAAAACAGGGCTTGCCGCAAGACCCTGTGAGCTGAATAGAAATCATGGCTAAATAGGAGGATGGGAAAAGAGAGAGAGTAGTGTGAAGAGGCATGGCCAGCATCACACAGCAGGCAGTGCCACAGCCAGCGAGGCTTGGAGCAGTCTCTAGCTGGCAGATGGGTTTAGTTGCAGCAAATCATCCATTTTCAGATTTTGCTGATTTTACACAGTCTAATTTTAATAACAGAAGAAAAGAGTGAGACTTTTTTCATAAATTACTTTTTCCTTTCCTTTTTTTTTTGCCTTCCAAGTAACTGCACTAGGTCACTGTATTTTGGCCTTAGAAACATGGATAACATTTTAATGAAGAATTGTGGAGACAAAAAATTGAAAATAATTGTTGTCTCTTCTCTGTGTTCAAAACCCAATGGCTTTGGATTCTCCAGGAGTTTCTTGTGCTTTCTGAAAATGCTGTTATCTTGTATGCCCTGCATTCATAATCAGTTTTGGTTCCTTCTTTCTGTTCTGACCTTCCTTGCTCAGAGTCTCGAGTCATAACAGGAAAAATTCTGGCTTTTCGAAATGATCTCCCTGATGCTTTATGACTAGAAAAAGAAGGGTTCTTTTCCCTAGAAAACATTATTAAATCAAGCCTTTTCATTTTTCACCTCAATCAAAGCCAAGTTTTGCAGCTTTTCATTAAAACACAAGTATTTGAAATTGTTCAGGAGGCCTTAAAATGAACATTTCCAGGTTCTAGAATAAACAGTGTCATTTTCCAGATACTAGTTTTCAGGAAAGTAGGATTTAATCATATAGCTTCTGTTCCATTAACCAGGGTCCCCAGGTAAATATTTTGAGCTAGTTTAGTACAGCTCTGGATTTGGGAAGTGCAAGGTTATGATAAGCCCGTGCAAATTCAGTGAGGGGTGCTGGTGTTTCCCTGCATGAAACAGGGGGGAAAGCCTGTTCACAGTTGAAACCTCTTGGTGAAAAGCCCTGGGCAGGACTGGGTTCCATCAATCCTGGGCACAGAGTGCCTGTGTTCATGTGGCAAATCCACCTGGAAGCGGCAGGGAGCCTTCGGGATGGGGATGACAAACACCACCCCTCATTAGGCAGAGCTGAGGCAGGTGCTAATTAACTTGGAGCTGCAGTGGTGCTGCTCGTGGCTCATGTCCTGATGACTTCTGACCCTTTTGGGGCGAGAGCAGGATCAGCGTTGGCTCTGCTTGGTGCAGCTTTCCTGCACTGTTTCCTCCACCTGTCTCCGTGCATTTCAGGCATGGAAACGGTGTCCCTGTGCCCATCTGTGTTCAGCGGCTCTGGAGCCACTGGAGCTTTAATTGTGTGGAGCTGTTTTCCTGGGCTAAATTAGCAGACGCATAGGGGTAACAATTTCGGCCCCGTATGAGTTTGGTGGTAAAAACTGAGCCTGGGACTCAGGCCAAGGCAGCAGGGCCAGAGGGAATTTAATGGGACTTCCTGCAAAACACAGCTACAGACTTTCAACTGACTTTCTTCAATTTACCTAACTAATGTCTTCTCCAGCCCTGCTTTTTAATTCATGATACTATCATCAATCATATAATTATGACCTCATCTCATTCTCTATTAAGATGTGGATGACAAATAAGGACAGGGCAACACTTCAGTTTGTGTTGCTGTGTTTTATTGGCTAGATGAAAAGAAGCGAACATGCTGGGGACAGAATTTCCAAAACATAAAATTCTGCTGACAATATGCAACATTTCGCTATTTCTGGAGAGCTGGAAAGTAGGACTTGTTGGTTGGTTGGTTTTATTTACACAGTTTTTCACATACATACACACCTTTTCAGACCTGGGAACAGACTCCTTTTAACTCATCTCACGAACGCACATCAGCATCATAACAAACACACAGGGAGAAGAACAATTTCTCCAGGCAAGAGGCAGCTTAATCCAATGGGTCAGATAAAAATCCTTCAAATAGAACATGGGAAGTTCTTCTTTTATAGATTAACCACTGCAAGGGACTGAAATCTCAGTGTTAGGCAGCATCAAATTCCACTGATGCCATAAGCTATGGCAAGGAGCACACTGAGGGTAGGAATTAAGAACATGATCGAATCATGTGAAAGGGTTTTTACTCCTGAATTAATGTTAGAGATTCAGGTCTAATGTTCTGGTTTGGGGAAAGGATGGTTAATTCTTCACATCCTGTATTTTTGTTCAAGTTTGACATTTCCCTGCCAAAACCCCCCCTTTGCTGACCCACTTCATAATTTTACTGGGTTATCAGCATCATCCCCTTTGGAAAGAGGATGGCTCTTTTCTTCACAGACATTTTAGGCTAAAGAGATCCTCTTCTAAGCATCTTGGGAAGACCCTGAATGCTGAATTTCATGGGGTTCCATGTATTCCCAAGGAGGGAAAAATGACAAGGCTGTGGGAAGTCTGGCGTTTGGAGTCTGATCTCTGGCTCTGTTGTAGACCTCCAGGGTGACACTTGGAGCAGACTCTACCCTTGCACAACAGAAATAAACCATGAAGGTTGAAAACTAGGAGAGAAACATCTAGAAGGTATGGAGTGTTTTTATAAACCCATCAATTTTCAAGCCACTTTCACAGCTTCCTGAGCCTAAGTTGTTACGAGTGTTTGGGGTAGGCAATATCACGCAAACAATATCCACTTCCAACGCGTGTATATTCACAAGCCTCTCACTGTCGGTACTGCGAAAGCATTGCTGTTTCTCCTACAAATAATACCATGTAATACTATTGATATGGGTTTGAAGCCCCAGTTTGAGCTGTGTCATGCCATGCAGCAGTTTTGCTGCTTGCTACTTGTATTCACACTTGGTAGCTGAAATACTGCAGCCCTCTGAACTTGCTTTCCTGTTTCCCCCTGATTTTCACTCATGCTGAGATTAGCACTTAGTCATCTTTACAATCCTTGCCTTTCCCTGTGTTCTCTTCTCTACAGCACGACCAAAATTTGTTTGCACAGGATTTTTATGAGCTTCTGCCCTCACTAAAAAAGGGCCAACTTGTCTTGGGAAGTTTCCCCCATCAGTTTTGACATCTTCTGCAGCCTGCTCTTCCTTAGCGTTAATTTCTATCACTTCCCCGGATTTCCTTGGAAGAAATTCTGATTAGGCAATGAGTGCTGGGCTATCCATCATTTCATGCCAGTCACAAGTCACACGGTGCTTCTCAGCCTGGAAGGCACCGATCGTTCTTAATCAACCCGTGTGCCACGGGTAACAGAGCTAAAGAGCTGATTTCCGTGGCCGTCCCCTTGGGATCCTGTCTAAGTGTGGAAGTAAGGCAGAGCTGTTGTAAGTGCCGTGTAACGGCGCAGCACAGCTGATTAAACCCCTGCAAAGCTCAGAGGGCTTCACAAAAGTCCTGTCAGTCAGCCTGCATTTGATTTCAGGTCTGATTTTCATTTGTTTACAGTATCGCCCATTATGTGTAGAGTGTTTGCTAAACATGGAAGAATAATGGTCCTGTCCCACGTAGCTGACAGCAGAAGGGCTGACAAAGGGAAGGAAAGCAGTAAAAGGGGTAATTTATGTATAAGTCATGCTTCCCAGCTAGCTGTGCCGATAAAAAATGGCCACTTTTATGGGAAGGCTGGAAAAGAACAACAAAACTACCTTTCTGAAAAAAAAAAAACAAACCAAAAAAACCCAACCCTAACGAAACAAAATATTTGGACCAGCAGTTTGATTAAAGATGACTTAGTGCCAACAGCACAGGGAAGGGAGTTCTGGAGAGGCATTTGGGTTTATCATCTGCAGGGGAAGATCTTTCTGGCACAGACACCTGCACCTAAGACAATACGGAGACAGCAGCAGGAGGTCCTGCCTATGGCACAGAAAAATCTGATAAGGAAGCAGGAAAACAGAGGATATGAAGTGTGAGAGATGAGAATTGGTAAGCAGGGGTGGAATTACGAGCTGGGAGCAGTCGCTGAGGCAGGGGAGGAAGTCACTGGAGGTACTTTTAGCAGTCCCATATCCACTTAATGCACAGAACTCTGCAGGAAGATTTATGTTGTCATCCAGCCACGTGACTTGGGCCCTGACTTTGCTCCACTTAGAGGCAATGACAGACTCCTATTGATTCATGGGAACCATAGGAATCAAAGAAAACTTGCTGTGGCAACTGGCTAATTCAATAAAAGCATTGATTTTTCCCGCTGGACAATTAGAGAGCATGAATGCAGTGTAGCTGATTTCTGTCTCTGAATTAATGTAACAAATGATCATTGATTCAAGTGAGAGGAAACTATACCCCAAAGAAAAGGGCCTTCCATCGTAAAAATCCCCCAGCCTATGCGGGCTGGTCTTTAATGTACCGCAGGTAGAGCTGGTTATGATTCCGTGTCTCTGTTGGTTAGCACGCTTAGGAGTGAGCTGGCTGTCAGCCCACAGAGCAGCCAAGGTAAAGGCAGACACACAGGGCCAGGGAGAGCCCTGGAGAGGTGATGCAGGGGACCATGGAGTTCAAAACAGGCCCCGGGTTTGAGATACAATCACAGAATGGTTTGAGTTGGAAGAGACCTTAAGATCATCCAGTTGCACCCTCTGCCATGGGCAGGGACACCTTCCACTGTCCCAGGTTGTCCCGTCCAGCCTTAAACACTTCCAGGAGTGGGGTAAACAGCTTCTCTGGGCAACCTGTGCCAGGGCCTCAGCACCCCCACGGGGAACAACTTCTTGTTAACATCTGATCTAAACCTACTCTCTGTCAATGGGAACCCATTCCCCCTTGTCCTGTCACTCCAGGCCCTTGTAAATAGTATCTCTTCATTTTTGTTGTCAGCTCCTTCGGGCACTGGAAGGCTGCAGTTTGGTCACCCCATAGCCTTCTCTTTTCCAGGCTGAACAATCGCAATTCTCTCAGTCTTTCCCCATAGCAGAACTGCTCCATCCTTCTGATCATCTTGGTGCTTCCTCTGGACTGGCTCCAACAGCTCCGTGTCCTTCCTGTGCTGGGTCCCCAGGGCTGGAGGCAGCTCTGCAGGTGGGGTCTCCCCAGATTGGAGCGCACAGCTCGCTCTTCCTCCACAGTAGGGAAGATAGTTTGAGCCTCCCCTCAAAGCCTTAAAAGAGGAACTTCTTAAACCACGTGCAGCAGCTGTGAACGGGCCCTGAGATTTTTGGGGCCGCTGGGCGTTTGCAAACTCAGGTTATGGCTTCATGCTTTGCTGCCCTGGCTCAGGAGTCAGTGTTCCAGGCAGTGTGATGATTTCTTTCATAGGAAACTGGTGTGCCACTTGTCCGTTTGCAAACCCCTTTTGCCATTGGGATTAGTTCTAATGGTGTTAAAGCATCTTGAACTCACTGCACCATGGAAGCCCCCCAGACCGGACTGAGGAGTCCCGGCTGCTGACAAAGCATCCACCAAGGGTGACTCTCCTTGCAGCAGGGAACATCCCGCTGTTCCCAGCTGCCGGTTTGCAGGCTGGCTGCTGTATGTGTGGCAGGTGCCACGGGTGTGCTGCAGTGCTGGCACAGAGGCTGCTGCTGTTCCCTGCTGGGTGTCACCTGGGCTGCAGGGGCAGGACAGGCAGTGACATTTTAACAGCTGTAGTTGTTTGCGTCAGCGTGTGAGAGTCAGGGCCCTGACCTGGGGGGTGTTTCACGTTGATCCCTGGGCTTTGACGTGGATGGGCCATCCCAACACCTCTGACCTGCCAGAGACACCACCTCCTCTCACCACCCCACTGCTTCTGTGCTTGGTGCCTTTTTTGTTCCTCTTCTAATGGCCTGTACCTGCAACAGAGATGTTCTGAGAGGGCCCAGCAGACACAACGCACCTCGTGCCCTTCATCACAGGAACAGGAGTGAGGAGGTGTGATAAGAGTTGTGGAGCATTAATGGAGCGGGATGCTCAGCGCTGGAGGGGAGGAGGGATATTTCGATCAGTCACCAGGATAAAAGCTAAGCTGCTTTACAAGCACGGCCTGCTAGGAAGTGGTGGTTAGAAAAATGTGGCTATTAAAAGGTCAGGTGTGGTCCTGAGTTCTGGGCTGACACTTGCACAAGCTGGTAAATGATACATAATGAACACCTTATTAGATTAATTTTGTCTATTTGGGGTCGCCGTGAACAGCCCATTAGAAAATAGTAGGTTTCTCAGAGGCTGCCAAATGCTGGCTGTTATTATTTCTGCAGATAACACTGAATCTGTAACGTGTTTGAGAGCAGCTTATGCAATATTTGGTGATCAAATTTGGAGCATTAACTAGATAGCTTAACTACTTTGTGGGCTTCTCTTCATGACCATGGGAGCATAACTCTTAGAATCAGATTTCTCATGTGTCAGAGGGACAACCACAATTAAGGTTTCACTACCCCAAACCACTCAAAAACTTTGGTGGCCTTTCTGATGTCCATGTCTTTGTACAGTCTATGGTTTTCAGGTTTTCTTTTCAGTTGAGAGAGCTGAAAATTAATCTTTTGCTTCAAGTAAAGAAGTAGTCTCACTTATATCCCAGATCCCAGCACCAGAAACATCAGGGAGAAAAATGAAATACCTGAGAGCATAAAACTGCAAACATACTTTCAGAATACAGTGCAGGATTTGCTCCCAGTAAACTGTCAGTGCTCCTGCTGGAAGTGGAGAGTGCTTGCTGAAAAGCAACGTGAAAGGTGCCAGACTTGTTTAAAAATTCACAGACACATTTTCATACTTTCAGCTTTTCTCCCAGTGTAGTAAGAGAGCTCCACTCACGTAACTGCTGGTTGCTGTCATGGAAGCTTCTTGTTTCCTTGCAAAAGGTATAGAGGCAACAGTGGCACATGCAAGAGAGCTTTGATGCAGAATGTTCAAAAGCCTGATTTCTATTTCCTTTCCAAAGCCCAGCACCCCAGAAACCTTTCTTGACCTCTTCTAGATATGAAATAGTCCAGGATGGGCTGTGGTGCTCTTCTTCATAAGATTCTTCCATGTCCTCCCTGCAGGCATCTTGCCAAACAGCCAAGGAAAGTGTTACCAGCACTGCCTTCTTCTCTGGGTGGATTTTGATTATTAATGAAATGGTTGGGATGAATGGAACTATTTCACATCTTGTCAAAGCAGCACAAGCGGGATGCTGCTTTTATGAGACTTGCCACTGCCCCTTCCTCCTCCAGATCATCCCTTTCATGTGCCTGAGCAGCACTGAAGTGACAGCTTGCTTCATTAAGAGCTGCTACAGCACGGGAAACAGCTCAGGAAGTTGTTTACAAAGAGCAAAGAGAAAACTCAGAGGCAGAATGAAAAAGAGGGGAAGAAAGAGCTGATTGCAGTTTTAAGTTGCATTTCCACGACCTTCCAAGCAGGCTTTCCACTATGAGTACATTAAATTCACGTATTTCTCAACAGCAAGGGCTGTTTAGCAATAAAGACCTTTGGCACTGAAAGAGGCTCAAAACAAATCTTTGCAGCCAGCAATAAAACACAAGGAGTGTCATGCTGAACATCACTGGGTCGCGTAGCTTGTTAAGGCAACAGGCTGGAGGCTTATTTGTGCAATCCCTGCAAGAAATGTTGTCCTGTGACACACTCACTGTCAGAGATAACTGCCTAGGAGATTAAAAAAGAAAAAAATTAAATGCAGTCCTACAAATGCAGCGCTGTAGCCACAGTAAAGTAAAATGTGCACACCCACAGACACACAGAACCTGAGAGCTTTTTGAAACTTGAACCAAGCTGCATTTGAAATTGGGTTTAGAGCTGTTGATTGTTGCCTGTGGAAAAAAAATAACTGCAAGAGATGCTTGTTGTGCATCCTCTGAACAATCTGGTCTAGGGGAAGGGGTCCCTGCCCTTGGCAGAGGCTTAGAATGAGATGATCTTTACAATCCCTTCCAACCCAGGCCATTCTATGATTCTGTGATTCTAGAAACTGAGGAAAAAAAAAAGGCTCAAAGCCAATGCATAATACGAGGTCTTGTCTGGAAGTTCCCAGCACCCAGTCCAGGAAAAAGGCAGTGTGGGGTTTTCACATTTTCTCCTGTAAAAAAGATGTTTGACTCCCCAGCTTTCCTGAGATCTGAATAATGAAATAGTTCTAACCCATGTTTATATTAAGGTTTGACTTCTGTGCTGCTTTGCATTGCACTGGCAGCATGCCAAGAGCCTTCCTTGCCATCCAGGAGAGGCCTCTGGCTCCCACAGGCCGGTGCCCCAGTCCTGCAGGGATTTTTTCCATGGGCTTTTCTTCGTGTTTGTGGGGAGCTGTTCCACTTTCCAGTTGTCTGTGGAGTTAAGTATGTGTATAAATGATTGTAGAAGTGGGTTATTTAAACTTTGCGTTATGTAAATTTTAAGATGGTTTCTTCCAGGGATTTTGCAGGCAGATTTGAGTTTGCCCTGCCCTGAAAACTGAGGAAATGTGAAAATGTGTCCATGGTTAGCTGGCACACCGTTCCAGCTCAGCTCACAGTGAACTCCAAGCATTGCAGCCACAGCTCTGTATGCCTTTGAAAATCAAAGCAAATACAGGCACTCTTCAAGACTCAAGGCAGGGGGATGCTGAAGCTCCCTGTGCTCTCACACCCCAGTGTGTAGCTATGTGTGTGTATATGTGAGTTATTCCACCGTCTTCCGTGCATGAGAGGTTTTTTTTTCCAAAATCTCTCTCCCTTCCTAAACCCACTGTTTAAGCAGTGCTTGATAAGGATGTTTTAAATTGTGTTTTTTATCAACTTTCCCACGGAATTTAAGATAACTTCACTGTCACAAAATACTCAATTGCATCC
The DNA here is from genome assembly GCA_013398955.1 of Callaeas wilsoni. NCBI lineage: Eukaryota > Metazoa > Chordata > Aves > Passeriformes > Callaeidae > Callaeas > Callaeas wilsoni. The sequence continues at coordinate 208,775 of VWPU01018299.1, read as the reverse complement.
AAATGGCATTACCATATGGGACTGGGGGAGATTCCATAAATACCAGTGGCATAGGAACGCAGTGTTTTATGTTAATGGGGCCCCAAGTGATGAGCTCCTGGGCAACCTTTATGCCCAAAGCAATGTGAAAATAATCCTGCAGCACAGAATTGCTTGCAGTATGTTGTCCCATTGCTAGCCCACCCTTTTTCCAAATTAATTTGCTTCGTGTAAATGCTGGAGATAAAATGTTGATTCTACAATAGCTGGATTAGTCAAATGAAGACCATGTCTAGGTGTCATGGAGTCCCTAGTTTGCTGTTCTTGGGCTAAGAGGAAAAATGTTTCCAATAGGAAACAATTATCTGTGGTTTGCTGGTTTCTGCTATTGCATATTATGTTATTTGTGCACTTCAGGTCTCTTCATACAAAAAGCCTGCACTGGTGAGAAGGTTCAGGCCTTGCTGTGTCATCTGTGTAACGCTGGATATTACCTACACATTCATCCTCTGGTTTAACTTCTAGGAAGAAGTTATATCCCAGATAAACACACAATCCCATTTGCCTTCAGTAGTCCTTAATGTTGTCTTTCAGTTGTCAGGATGGCACAAACTGAGCCTTGTTCACCCATTTCCAGTGAGATACAGGTATATATCTATCAGGGTCTGTCTTGGAATTAGTTTTGGAAAGGCCGGCACCAGTTAGCTCCTTCCCAGGGATTGGTGTCTACAGAGGGCACCCTCTTCCATGGCATTTTTACCTCAAGCAGACATCCAATGCTACTTCTGTTTTCTTGGAGGCAATGAATGTTGTTTCCAGTGCATCATCAAGTGTCTCGTTATTAAATAATTAGAAAAGGTTTTTTATAAGCATTTTGACTGTAAAGAGCCCCAATTATTATTCTTACTACTACCTTCTGGCAATGCAGAGGAAGACACTGGTGAATCTTTCTTTGATCTTTGTTGAAACAAGCTGGAGAAAATGGGCAGACCTTTGGACTCTAAATAATGATACTATCCATAAATAATAAAGCTCTTCAGGGCCCTTTGTAGACAGACTGTAAATGCCTGCCCAAAGGTGTTAATCTTCGCACACAGGCACGGTGTCTGTGCTCCTGTGCTCCTCTCTTATCGCTGCTCCTGCTGCTTAGTTCTGATTGTCGTGGCTGTAATGGCAGCCAAAAGGACACTCATCCTTTGGGATGGGTTTGGGGGGTGTTTTATAATGGGTTTTTATAGTGTAAAAGTTTTCCCAGACAGAAATTTTTGGGGGGCAAGGAAAAGAAACCAAGAAGTAATAAACAAGGTCATTTTTTGGAGATTTTCAGACGTCCAGATTGGCAACGAGGGGAGTTCTGGCCAGAAGCTGCAAAACCCAGCAGGATGTTTGGGATATCTTGGACTTCAGACCAAGGAGTCCAGAATACAGTGACCAAACAACCTTGCTAACAGTCAGAGGGGTCTGTCAGGCCTGCCAGATATCCAGAGGTCCTGGAGCTGTGGCTGTAGACGACTTGCCTTTCAGCTTTGCAGTGCACACGTAGTGGGACCAGCACAAACAGGACCTGTCTGACCTGCTGAGGAGGTCCTGCATGGTGCATCAGTCTATGCCCACCAAGCATGGTTTGGTTTGGGTGTGATTGACCATCCGTGGCTATCCAGAACCTGCTGGACTTGCTGTGCAAATCCAGCCAGCAGTACTGGAGTTTAATTTCTCCTCTTTCTCTGTTCCATGCCCAAGATAACTTCCATGTGATGACAAAGTCCCAATACCAACTCAAGACTTCATCCTGCCGTCATTTCTGTTTGAAAACTGAAGCTGCAGCATAAGTCGACTCTCTGAGGCGTAAATCTAGAGTGGGGTCTGTCTGCTTGGACATCCAGGGATGTGCATCTCACAGGACACCTCCCAAGGTAAGGACACGTGGAAGCCCCAGCGAGGGCGTGCAGGTGGCAGGGAGAGGGGAACTGCAAACTCAGGGTGTGCAGGTGAGGCCCAGGTGGATGGCAGCACATCTTCCAGCACATCCTACAGCAGCTCCCAGGGAGCTGCCTTTCCCAGCACGTGTCCCACGCCTGCTCCCCGGCTCTCCAAGGATCAGCCCGTGTGCCTTGTGCTCAGGCACACACTGCTTTTGAAATGCAGGCCATAAACTTAGGGCATGCCTTAGAATGAGCCCTTCTCCTGTGCACTGCACTTCCTGAAGGGCCAGGTTGATTCCTCCCGGGAAGGGCGCCTGGTGTTACAGTCATTAGGGAAAGGAGGGGTGAGCACTCTCTCCCAGGCTGATTGCAGAGCCACCCTTCCTTGCCCATTCAGTGAAGATTGCCCATCTCCACCATGTGAGTCAGAGAATCAAATGCTCTTTTGGGACAGCTGCCTTTTATCAATGACCTGAAGAGGGAAAAGAGATCTTTAACCTTTCCTTTGCTGGGAATGAAGGAGCTCTCAGAAATATTCTGTAGGTAAGCAAGCCCTTCTGTGCTCCTGTGTGCACTCCTCCATCACTGTGGTGCTTGTGAGGGATTATTACAACACATATTTTTCTCTACAGCAAGCAAGTTCCCAGCTCCAGGAGGCTGACAGGCCTTGTGTAACTTGTCATTACTCATCAGCACTCCCTATGCTCGTTTAGATCTCAGGGTGTGGTTTTAATTAGCCGGTTTTGTAATAACACCCAGGTGACTTGGTGATGGATAGTCACCCTAGAAACCTATGAAGCAGGAGTGTAGTGACTCCACGTCCTTAGACTATGCTCTCAGATTGCTGTTTTTTTCTAGACATTGAGCTTGTGGGGTTGCCTGGCTGCCCTTCCCCGCAGCTTCCAAGGCTGTTGGTGGATAAATCCCACAGAAATAATCAGCCCTGTAGATACTCCATTGAAATGTGCAACCAGGTAGAAGAGAAAGAATATGATAAGTGCCTGGCCTGGGAGTCCTGTGCTTCTTTTAGAAAGTCCATGTGGGAAGGAACATGTGTGACTGCACCCCAGCTATGGGGGGAACAAATGTTGCTCACAACTCAGTTGCTAAAGCTGAGCAAACCTATATGTAGGTGTTTTATTATCCCATAATATAATAAAAAAATATGTTTTTTCCTGGTTTTTGCATGACTATGTGTATCGGGTCAAACCACTGCATTATGGAACATAGAAAAAAACCTTTACTAAATCCACATGACTGAGGATTTAACTTCCTTTGATGTGCAAATACAGTTAATTTTTAATTTGATACAATTTTAATCTTTCAGGAAATGTTTCCACTGTATACAGATACAGCTGTTGTCCCAAGCACATCCTGCCTTTGCTGTTTCCTTATCCTTACAGTCTGTTCTTAGGCCTTTTGGAAGCTGTTTTGTTGGAGTTTTTTTGGGCAGCTTTGCTGACACTTCGGTTTGAAAAGCACAAGTTGTGCCCAGCCTTGGAAATACCAATTGTTCTTCGCAAAGTCAAATCTATTTTTCACAGTGACCTTGCTTTGACCTTGTTATCAGTCTTGCCATGAATAGTGTGATCCCTAATTAGTCCATCTGTCAGCTGTCCAGGCTCACGTGGTGGGACAGGAGCATTGCTGGCAGATTGGAAACCAGCTGAAAGCACAAAGAATGATAAATGAGAAATGTCAGGATTTGGACGCTGGTAGCCATCTCTTGTTGGCGTCAGAGCTGGGTTTAACATTGGTAATGATCTGAAGGAAGGGTTAAAGGACATCCTGATGAAACTCCCGTATCATCCACTCGCTCCAGCCTTGGGATTCAGTGGCTTTGTGCAGATTGGGAGTTAGGCCCTGGCCCCAAGATTAAGGCTTTTGAGAAAGGGTTCTAATTAGGCAAGCCCCACCTGTAACTGTGTGAGCACAACAGACCCCAGGTGAGTGTCTTCGCTGCATACTCTGAAGAACTACACATTATTGGGCTTATTTGATGAGCAGGAAGGTGGAATGGAGTGGGGGTGGCTTTAATGGTGACTTTCTGCTGTACCAGGGAGAGACTAAACTGGGGTTATTGGTTCCTGCCAGGATCTACCAGCAGCAGCTGCCTTTCACTGCCCATTTGGTGCCCACAAGTCTTCTCTGACTAACTTTCAATCCTGATCCAGTGTTGTGTGTTGATGAGATCGCAGGAGTTTGTAACCACTGGAAAAGGGGGAGCGTGAAGCCTGCAAGCAACCCTGCAGCAAGGTAGGTGTGTGTGTGGGAGCCTCACAAATCCAGCCCTCAGTGCTGGGCGTGGTGGGAAGTGATTCATGCACCTGTAGGTTTGCTAGGACCAAATGTGGCTGGGGGTGACCTTGAGAGCAAAGGAGTAGGGTGAAAGACTGGCTGGGAACAGGGCACTTTAAAGCATTTCCCTGCCCTTTCCTAAATCTGCTCCAGCAGAGCATTGTTGACATAAGAGGAAGAACCCCAATGATGAGCTCTTCTGCAAATCCTGTCCCAAATGTTTCAGCTTGTCATGCCTCTAATTCACTTGCAGGAAGCTTGGACTTGGACTAAAATAAAATTTATTTTTGTGCTTAAATGCTCTGATATCAGAGTATCCCAACACTCTACTTGGTCTGGGGGCTTGTTCCTGGAAACAAGGCTGCTTTGCAGGAATAAGGAGTTAATATCCAAGAACTTTGAGCCAAAAATCAGCTGCACAGTTCTCCTTGAACTCTCTGGAGCAGGCCCTGTGTGATGTAATCCTTGTATTGATGACAGTGGCAGACCACTTGAGGGAAAGCTGCTTCCAGGAGAGGCTGCTTTGCAAATGCATTTTAATAGGGGGAAAAAGTCACCAGTAAATAGTGGAATGTGTTTGGTGGCAGAGTGGTGCTGTGGTGGTGCCATATCACCTGCAGTTTCATAGTGACTAAAAATAATGCTGCCCATTTTAGTTTTTCTGAGTGCTCTGAATTTTAAAAAAAAATGCTGAGTGAGCGTCTCTCTCAAAACCATGCCTTGTTCAGGTGCCTGAAATTAGGCACCCAGGAAATGTGTAGGAATTAGCATTTCCAGGCTCTTGCCATGCCCTTGGAAGGAATTAGGAGCAATTCCCAGAGAGTATGCGCAGCCTCTCCTGGGGAGTGCCGTGGGCTGCTCAACAAAAGCCTTTTTTTACCATTTCTCAAGTGGTGTTTCAGTTTGTTTTACACCACTGCAGCATCATCCAGTGCTGTGCACTGTGTTGCCTAATGCTGTCAAGTCCTCAGGCAACTGCTGCTCTACCTGTGAGGGAGGCAGGGCTTTCAGTTGGCTGTAGACTTTTAAATTCCATCTTCCTTGGTGCTGCAAGGGCATGTGATGTTAGCATCATGGAATTGGTGAGGTTGGAAAAGACCTCAAAGTCCAAACATCTGTTCAGCACCCACATGTTCACCTCAGAACCACATCCCCAAGTGCCACATACATATGTTTTTTTCAATACTTCCAGGGATAGTGACTGGCACTGACTTCAAGGGAGTAAATATTCTGCCCTGCCAGGTTTGCTGCAACTTGCCTTGTGTTTCACAGCCAAGCCAGGAGTGTTCATGAGCTGACAGCTGCCTTTTATGGAGCCCTGCGTGCACCTCTCATTTTGGCCAAGAAACCAGTGAAATATGAACGATAAGCGTGGCCGTTGCTTCTCATCCCCGCACTGTGTTAGGGCTGGAGAGAGCCCCCAGCACCCCCCGACTGACCCTGTGCAGCAGCTCCTCCACAGCAGTTTTCTCTGCTCATGGATCCCTCCCTTGCTGCTGCCTGTGGCACTCACAGCTGCCAGCAGTGACACGTCAGGGCCCGTAAGGACATGTCCTCCTGCAAGAATGTTTGCAGCACTCTTGCAGATCATTCACTCAGGGACTTTATTGTGTCTTGCATCACTTGCCTCAGTTTTCATTTCTCAGAGAGGTAACTGGGCACACTTGGGAAGCACAAATGCATTCATTGCTACTGAAATAAAAACTCCTCTACTTGAAAGAGCATCCCAAGGAAAGGTCTGTTTGTGAGTTCTGGCTGTGTGGGGAGAGTCTTCCTGCCCTGGAAGCTGCAGCCCCTGCAGAGTGATGTGAGCCGTAGCCACTGCTGCAGTACAGGGGATGAATCACGGCTCTAATCATTTGCATTGGATAAAATCACAGTGCAGAGCTCCCCTGAGAGCTTCCTCGGCTTCCTGTGCACAGAAACAGATGCTGCAATTCTTCTCAGTGATCTGAACCACCCGTCAGTGGGTTTGCCCTTCAGCCCAGAAGAGCCCTAGTTGTTCAACCAGAGGAATAACCAACTGAGGATGTATTAGGAGAGGGAAGAATTTGGCCTTTCCCTCCTTTCCCCCTCTGGCTATTTGCACATTAGCACACTGGGACATGTTCCTGCTCTGGTCACTTTGTCCACAGCCTCCTGTGCCATCTGCAGGAATTACTAAGTAAAGGAATTAAAAAGCAGAAGAGTGTAATGGTTTAATAAAGTCCTCATCTTGTCTTCTGGAACAGGAATGCTGTAGTGTTCGGGGAGTTGAATGCAGGTGCTCTGAGAGCCAACTGACATTGAGTTATTCTGATTTTACAGTGGTGATCTCGAACAAATTATCCTTTGGGTACTTCCCAAGGGGAATGTTTGTTGACTCAGTTCACAAAGGAAGTAAGGATGTGCATTTGCTTGGGAAAATTATTATCCAAATCATAGTGCTCTTTTTAAACAGTTGTTTGACTGAATACCAAAAAGAAGCAATCAGACACTTGCCTTAGAAGACCTTGGCAAGGCAGTGAATGGTGAAATTATAAATTTCTTCTCTCTTACCCCCTCAGAGCAGAATTATCTATATTTGGATTTCTTTTTTCAGCCCCAGAGAGGAAGTGAATGAAGTTTGCAAATAGTGTTTGGACCAGATGCAGTGAATCCGGCTGTGCCTCTTACATGGAGCTGAACTAGAACAGTGTCCCAAGGAGCAGTGCTTGTTCTCAGCTCACAGACTCTAATGAGATCCCTCTTCCTCCTAAGGATATTTAGTAGAGAAAAAAAAAGGGAACGTAGAGCTGGAAGGTTAGACATTTAGGTTCCTTCCCATTGCTATTAAAACGATACCAGGGAAGCCTTTTAGGTTAATTTTAGCTCCAGCTTCACTCCCACCATTGGAATGTCCAATCAATTTAGGCTGAAGGTATGTGAGGCAGGGACTGCTCTAGATCTGTTGCCATTCCCACCCTTGCAGTGCTTCCTCACCAATCCAGAGAAACTGTTTCTCTTCACCAAGTACCACCTCTCTCTCTTCCTCTCCTCTTTTCCTCTCGATGCTTTCAGTAAACCCTCGGATCAAAACTCCTCTGCTGCCTCCTCCACTTCTGTCCCTGGGTGGAGTTTGGCAAGGACTCCTTCAAGATGATTTTTGTTGTTGAGGCACGAAGATAGTTTGTGGCTGAAATAAATGCCATGTACAGGAATGTGTTTGGATGTCTTTTGTGGAATATGCTGAGAACAGTGGTGTCTTCCATTGCTTGCCAAGTGCTTCGAGGATGATCTCGGTGTTACCAGGCACCCGAGGGGGACCAGAGCCCTTCCAGCTGACCAGAGCCCGTCAGACAAGTCCGTATTTCAGATTTGTGCTGGTCCTGTTGTGCAATGAGCAGTTCCCTGAGCTATCATTGCTTCCCTCTGTACCTGCCTTTCTTCTTTCCTCTCATCTCTGGCTGTTCATTTTAGGTACCACTAGCTTGGGAAATTCAATGATTAGTTGAATAAGAAGTGTTCAAGCCACACTAGTGCTCTGAAATCTTGTGAAATCTGATCCATTCCCAGGGGATTTTGTGCGTTTCATGGAAATCAGTCAGTGAGAACCCCAGGACTGATTTCCTGGAGGAAAGGGATGATGCAGGAAGCCAAGCAGTTAGATCAGTCCCTGAGATTTTGACTTACATATCTTTTTTACCTCTTTCATTTAATTTATTTGGATAGGTAGGTCTAATTGAGGTATTAAACGCCCCCCTAATTCCAAGTCACCAATGGCAGGAAGATGCACGCTGTGGCTGTGGATGCTTTCTTCCCAGCCATTCCCTGTGAACTCGGGGAAGTCAGACTGGCCTGGCAAGTGGCCTAACTCTGCTGCTGCTGACACCTCTCCAGCAGAAGCGGTGTGTGGGCAGACAGAGAGTTTCATCATGGGGAGGAGGAGGAGGCATGCATCACCTTTTGTTTAAGCAGAAGCATCTTTTTGGAATGCTATCCATTTTATCGGTTAGGGCTTGGACAGGGAGCATCCAGGAGAGGCTGGATATTGTAATTAACACAAGTGGAGGCAGGCTGCTGCATCTGCCCGCCCAGAGAGGAAGAACCTGTTGAATTTGCTAGGAGCTATTGCTGTGAGGACAAGAGCCACAGTTCCTGGGAGTGCAGCAGCCACAAGTGGATGGAGTAGCTGCTTCAGAGCTATGCTGTGGGAACGAGGCAGAGGCCTGGATTTCGGACACTGGGTGCCCTTTTGGGTTAGAGCCTCCACTTTTGCCTCCTAAGCACAGGGAGGAGGAACACGCAGCCCCCTCACTTTCGGTTGGGTGAGCCAAGGATGGCTGCGCTCTCTCAGCACCTCAGGATCCTGCTCTGGAAGAACTGGCTGAGTGTCAAGAGGCAGCCGGTGAGTGTGGGAACAGAGGAGTGCAGGAGGGGGAACCTGGAAACACCGGGAGCTGAGGAGCGAGGGGGGCACTGCAGAGAGGAAGGTTGTGCTGTTAAAATGGGAGGGTGGTAGAAGCAGAAGGAAGGAAGGAAGGAAATGGCACGGAAGTGAAGGTGGGTCTTGTGTTGGAGCTCATGCATGAGGGCTCAGGAGTCCAGACTGAGTACCATGGACGCCTCTCTTGTTCCCTCGGGACAATGTCTGTGCAAACAAAACCATGCACAGACTCGTGGGCAGACCTGAGTTAAGGCTGCAGTTCTGTACCTGCTCCCATGGTGTAGAGCCTCTGAGGAGCCCCTGGGATTTGGGGGTGATGGGGGCTGCCCTTACACAGAGCCATTTGTAAAGGATGGATAACAAAAAAAGTAGCTCTGAGAGAAGCGGGTAGGACAGATTTCCAGTGCAGTCCAGTGTGCTGCAAGTCAAACACCCCAGTGATCCTTCTGTCCAAAAGATAAACCATTGCCAGCAGTGTCCAGAGGGTGATCTGAGCTGCAGCAGCATCAGGAAGCAAACGTTCCTTTGGGAGGCGTTGCATGGCCAGGCAGAGTAGTTTTGTCCCAGGTCAGTTTTGGTACAGCTGCGTGTGGTATTTTCCGCAGAAGCCTGGGCAGTTCAGGGAGCTGTACCATAACCTGTGCCCTAATAACCCAAACGTGGTGGGGTTTAAACTTGGTGGAATGGAAGGCTTGGCAGACACCAAAGAGAAATGTCCATGGAGGATGTGATGAGAGGGTGAAGTGAAAGGCCTTGTATGACTGTGTGCTTCTGCAAGGTCTGTTCAGCTCACCCTGCCCTATCTCTTGCTTTTGGAGCCTGATTCAGAGAGGTGCTGAGTGCCTCTGACTCCTGTGGATTTGCTGTGTGCCTTAGAGTGTTCTTCACTGCTGCAAAATACGCTTTTCCTGAGACGCAGAAGAATCCCAATAAATTACCTCTAATTTCTCCAGAGAAACTGTAACAGCCTTGTTAAAAGCAGAAGGCTTGGGTCCCTTTTAGCTCTTGTGTACCCAGAGTAAATGCCAACTAAGCCCTACCTGTGCTTCTGACCACAGTCTGACTTGCTGTAATTCTGGTTTCCTGTGGAGTTGAAATATCAACTCTGTGGAACTGAAATGTCAATTAAAATAAAAATCTGGCCACTGCTGACTATTTTATGGTAGGCATGCCTTGCAACTCTCCTTAATTTCCCTCTCTTGCTCCAAATTGGGGAGCTTGCTCAGCCTGGAGAGGGTGTGAGGAGGTAAACTCAGATCTTTTGGGGAGCAAGGTTGGGCCTGAGTGCCAAAGGTAACTGGAGATATTGGTGCCTCTTGCATGTTGTACTTCATTATTTAAACAGAGGCAGGAGAGGGAGAGAAAATGTGCACTCACCCAGCGATCCTAAATAGGCTCTGAGAGATTAAATCAACTCTTAGCAGTGAAATAATCCAGCAACTAAGGGATTATGCAACCTACATCAGAGTTCTTAATGTCCCAAGAGCCAGATTGAGGTTGGTTGTGGTTCCATTCGAGTTAACATGCTCCACCTGCAAGCACTTTGGCCAGGGTGGTTGTCTTGTTTTTGTTCACTAGAAATGCCTGGGACAGTGGGAATGCTGTGATGTTGCAACTGATGTGCCCGGCTACTATTAAATCCAATTAAGTCAAAGGACAGAGATACTCAGGGAAGAGATGTCTGGAAAGCGGGGAGTACGAGCACCATTGTAGTTCAGAAGGGGCAGGGACAACGATTTTCCTGAGTAGGAACAATCAGTATTCATTTATTGTCCCAGGAATGTGACAGATGTCCGGCCCTTCCTTTAGGCAGCTTCTGACTAATATCAGTTTCTGTGCTGTTACCCCATAATTTTACTTTAGCCTCTGTGGTGCTAAACAAGGAGGACACATTAATAATACCATTTGCATGAGAATTAATCACAGTTAAACTGCGTGTTTGGGGACTGATTATAGGGAAAGCATCTGATATAAAAAAAATACTAAAATATATCAGTGTCAGTGATGGATCTTTTTACAAGTTGGCAGTGTATACATAAAAAGCAGGAAGGGTACTGTCTGTCAAAGCTGAAATGCGGCTGAATGCTGAAATTATAGGAGCACCCTCTGAAGGGCTGTGTGGGGAGGTGCCTTCTGGTTTGATGTCTGTCACTTGCCTATTTTGGGGCACGAATTTGCTCCTACTTTCAAGGCTGAGTCACCCCATCAGGGTCGATAGGGACGGAGTTGCTGTAGAACAACCGTCTTTAAGCTGAATTACTCTCCAGGATTTGTTTGTCTGTCCATTTGGCTTTATGTTCCAGTGAGTGCTACAGGAAATGAAAACACGGTTATGGGCTTGGAATTACTTTGGAAAAACAGCTTTGGGTAATATGTGCTGATCTGAAAAAAATAGCAACACAACGATGAAAAATGGGATTATTTTGAAGAAAGACATCTTTGCAGTTACAAAAATTGGCATGAAGATAGAACAGCAATTTTGTAGCACAGAGTAGTTTGAGTTTAACTACTGATGGATGGAAAACTCTTAATCTAGTAAGCATGGGAGCCAGCTTGCCAGCTAGTGCAAAAGCAGGGAATTATATGAATAATTACACTTTCCTAGCTCACAAAACTCCAAGGTTTGTATTTTAAGATTTTGGGCCTCCTCCCTAGACTGGTTTACTATACTAGATGTTTAATTCTAGTGTTTTCTTAATTCTTGTCCATTGAAAGGGGCAACCCTCATGTCAGAGACAATAGTTCTATACGTTTGTGTGTTTTTCAACACACTAGGCCAATTCTATGTCATTTCTCTGAGGGTGCTGAGGCCCTGGCACAGGTTGCCCAGAGAAGCTGTGGCTGCCCCATCCCTGGAAGTGTTCAAGGCCAGGTTGGACGGGGCTTGGAGCACCCTGGGATAGTGGGAGGTGTCCCTGCCCATGGCAGGAGGTGGAACTGGATCAGCTTTAAGGGCCCTTTAAACAAAACCATTCTGGGAATCATCTCAGCTCATCTGTATGGACTGCTGCAGCGTGGAGATGGAAAGGTGCCAGGGATTTGGGCTGCTGGGGTCAGAAGCTCTTACAAGGGGTTTTATCTTGATGATAGGTGTTCAGATGTGCGTTCTGTAGGCTGATTGCACAACTCCATAAACCCCTTCCTTTACCGTGCTTGAGCTCCACATCTTGTAAATGACCACTGTGAAAATCCTTCTTTCTAGCTCTACCATGAGGCCCAACTGTTTGTGAAGAACAGTGAAATTTTGGGGGACAAAATGCTGTAGGCTTGTCAAACACTTTAATTTTGGAGTATAGTTCAACTGAAGTCCTATTTACCCATAATTTCACTGAAAGTGAAACCAACCTTTCACACTGCAGCTGTTTTATCTTTTGGTTGGTGCTTCCCAGCATGCCTTTCCTGTGACATAGCAGTGTCTCAAAGCTGGGTAAACACTGTCCTCGGTAATTATCAGCCAAACTGAAACCTTGTGCTGCTTTCAGCCTTGTTATTTGCTCTTAAAATCTTCGGTAGTTTTTCTTCCTGAATAGATAATGCTTGTATTTTAATTGTATGCATGCCAAGACAGGTGTGATTTACAAGGCACCTTATAACTCGTTTAGGGCGCTGCTTGTACATTCCAGACAGGCTCTGGGACATATCAATGCGACAAACGTAACCGATATATTTTCATTGCTGTTTTATAGGTATGGTCGTTTGTTTTAATTTCCTGGCCTGTGGTAGTTTTCATAATCTTGGCCATTATCCGTCTCAAATTCCCTCCAGAACCACAGCAAAACTGTAAGTAACTGGTTTGTTTTTATGTCTGTGAGGTTTAGGTCTCATTTCAGTGACTGATGTGTTCATTTGATGTGTTTTGTTACTTTTACAAATTTGGCTCCGTGTAGTTTCCAGTGGAGATTTCCTGGGATGCATCAAGCTGTAAATAAAAATGTGTGTTCCTCTGAGGTTGTTTTTGCTCATAGTTTTTTGGTTTTTTTTCAAATTAGCTTTATAATTAGAAAAAAACTTTAAAGAACTGTCTCATCGAGATTTATTCTGATACTGCTGTGTAGACAGCAATATAAATTTCCAGGATAAATTGAGAGAGAAGAAGGCAGCTGGGGGAGAGCTTACTCAGTAAAATGAGTGAGGGCAGAGGTTGCAAGTGTGATTATGGAGGTGAGATAGCAAACATGAAAATGGTCAACGTGAGAGGTTTTGCCTTGTGCATGCCACAGGCAAAATGTACACATTAAAGTGTCTTGCTGCTAAGGCTTGCTTGAAGAATGGTAACTTGCTTGGCTCCTGTGACCTGATGGTGCATGTGAGCCCCTTGTGATTAAAATAGCAGCTCTTTGGGGGGTCAGCAGTTGTTGGGGGTCAAATGGATGAAGAGTTTGCCCAAGCTGGTTCTCGCGGGCAAGCCTTGCTCCTTGGGTCAAGAAGTGTCCATCTCAGGGCAGGGATGCACTTGGATCTGCTCTAAAGCACTTCTGCTGATTAGTGAGTCCTTACCACCATCAGAAGCATGTCCCAGCCCTGGGCACATTTGTTGATGAAGTTATAGAGTAAAGCAGAGCAAGGAGTTTATCCAGTTGGGAGCTTTTTTACCTTTCACAGTGTTAGTTTTGAGTTGAATCAAATTGATAGAGTCATTTGGCTTGGAGGGGACCTTAAAGATTTTCAACACCTGGTTGGTAGCAGAGACACCACCATGGCTGACGCACATCGGGCTGTCATGGACCTGGCAGCAGCAAAGCCCTGGCGTGGGCAATGCTGGGGGTTTGTATTTGGGGCAGGGAGACTGATGCAGGAGGAGAGGAGACAGTGTCTGGCAGCAGAGGAGACAAGCAGCTGGCTCCCAGTGTTTATAGCTGTCCCACGTGTGAGATGTGGTCGGGAGGGATCTGCCTCTCAACACTGGGAGTGCTCGCCCTGGTGAGTGGCAGCTCTGATTCTCTGATTGGAAACTCCTCGTTCCTCTGTGAGGTGTGAGAAGGGACCACACTGTGACAAATACCAGACATGCAGTTAGGATAGCCCTTGTTGCAGAGAGCTTCCAGCCTAATCCCAGGGAAGCTTTTGCACCTCCTTCTGTAGGCAGGGATGGAGAGCCAGAGCAAGTACTTCCTAAAAGTATCATAGGGATTCTTTAATGGAAAAGGACATTCTTGATGTGTTGGGGTCATTTTTTAACCAAGAGCCCATCTGCTGTCAGCAAAAGACCTCTTTAGGCATGTTATATATTCCAAGTTCTCCCAAATTCCCTTGAACCAGTTGGAGCAGGCAAGACAGGACTCGTTGTACTTTGTGAAAACCCCGGATTTTGCCAAGTGTGGAAATGGCAGACCTCCCACGCTGCCCCATCAGTTGTGCTTCCTGTCCCCAATAAATCAGATAAGTTGGATGTCAAGAGAGCCATCTGGATGGGGAAATATTTATTCTTTTATTTGACACGGTTATTAGTTTGAATCTATATTTATTTGGAGCATTTTCGCTCTGGATGATCACATCTCTGCCTTAATGAATTAACAGGAATAATCTTAGGAACTGCAAGTAGCTCCATCAGTTGTGCTTTGCAGGAAAGGGGAAAATTGGGCAGTATCTTTGGATGAGTTCCCTTTCCTTCTGTAGATTAATTTTATTTTAGTATAAGTCTCAGTAAGTATGTGAGTAGGCGTCTGTCTCTCTCAGAAGTGGATGATAGGAACTCCCTATTGCAAGAGAGGTTTTTTACTAGAAAATAATGGTTTTGGTGTATTCTTGTGATCCAGATGTTCAGAGACCATCTAGGAATCCCGAGGGGATAGAGAAGGATGTTAACCAGAGCATTAAACAGCCAGTTTCTGCTGCTGTTCTAGTTAAATAAGAACAGTTGCTTGACAATTACTCTTTTTTTCTTTTTTCTTTTCTTTTTTTTTTTTTGACAACTGGAAAAAATGTATCAAACTTTTTGCCTGAAAAGCAGAAGATAAATCACTTGGGAACTTTCCTTTTTGATAGAAAAGCAAGCGGGGGTGGACACATCTAGGAAAACTATTACAGGAGGAGATTTTATTCATTTTATTCATTTTATTCATTTTATTCATAAAATTCACCTTATGCTGAGTTCTAGTGCCTGCCTTAAGACAGAATCATTAAGTAGTGACAAGAAGCTGTTTCCAGTTCTGCTGTCAAGAGATTATTGCAGGTAGACAAAAGTCAGGAAGCACAGAATCAATGGCACAGAGATGGAATAAGCTACTCAGATACTGAGGTTTGGAGCCTTAGAGATAACCCCACAGAAAATCTCACTCTGTAAGCTTATCTTGTGTATTCAGGGCCACAGAAATATAATGAAATCTAGTATTTTTTTCAATTAAAACAGCTCAAATTTGAGACAGTAATTTCTTCTGAAGGGCAGCTAATACACATTCAGTAGATGGAGGATTATGTAGAGAAATTACCTGGTAAATATTAGTCAAGAGTGAAGAAGTGGCAAGGGCTTCCTGCAGGAGCAAGTTGCTCTTGCTGAATTACATTGTGTAGCACTTAATGCAAAGAGAGCTTGTGCCAGCCTGAGCTTCAGAGGCAAGTGACATGCCAAATAAATGTCACCACTCAAGAGATGCTCATAGGAGAGCTAAGAACTGAGGAAAACAAGGAGCTGAAATCTGATAAATAATTTTCTTCACAACTAAGGCATCTTATATCTAAGAGGTAAAAAAACCCATCTCTCTTCTTTATTCAGGGATTCTGTTTGATGATGTGTTTCCAGGTCAGCAGAGATTGTTGTCAGGAGAAATGAAAAAAGAGATTTCACTGTCTGCATACCCAGTTTCTGTGATGATCCCTGAGTCTTACAAACAAAATCCCCATCCAACTTACTATTCACATTGCAGTGGTGACTTTTGACCTTTTTATTTCAGCCTTTGTCTTTGCTAGGAGGCGTTGGGATGTGTATGTGTGGAATAGGAAGCTCTGGACTGGAAGCCTGCAGGTGAAAGCCACTGGGTTTGATGGTGTCATCCAGACTTTTCTGCCTGTATCACCTGTTTTCTTGAGTAGGGACAGAAGTCTCTGTCCATCCTACAGGTTTTAGCAAAGTATGGGAATTTGTGGCAGATACAATCTGTCCCTCAGGGCTCAGCCCACTCAGTCTGCAGAGGAGCCCAATTAGGCTCCTTGCTTTAACGAGCCCTGTCACACCCTGTCACACCCTCCCCGCCCGCTTTCTTCCTTCCCTGCTGGCCTCCTCTCCCCTGCTGCCAGTTCCCCCTCGGCAGTATTCCCGGTAGGAGCTCCCTTGGGTGTGGTTACCCCTCCACTGGCTCAGAACCCCTGCTCAGCTGGGCTGTGGGGAGGATGTGGGACAAACCTCACTCCTGTTAGACCCCGGGTCTGCTCCTGCGGCGCTCCCAGGGACAGCTGGGCTGTGCAACCGTGCCTCATTCACGGACGGTTCTTCTTCATGGAAAGAAGCTGTGCTCTTGGGTCTGGTCTTAAATCCACCAAATTCTGCCAGGGAATTCGTTGCCAGAACTTTTCCTAGTGAAGCACTTTCTACCCTTCACCTGTGCCCAGAATTTCCACGCAGATTTCCCCAGCGCTGTGGAGATGCCTGCGCACTGCATTCACTCGGAGATGTTTGTCAGAGACTCAGCAGCAGAGTCCTCCACAAGGCTGCTCTTTGCAGCCAATATTCTGGGGGAATATCATCATTATTGGTCAGTAGTCTGCTGGCCAGTACCAGCACAGCTGTTTGGGTCCAGCTTAGAGCCTGAGCTGCGTGGCACAGCACTACGTAGGAACAGATACTCTGCTCTCATTCTTGGCTCCAGTGCTCCTGGGAGAAGGAAGGCCCAGGACAGGAGCTCTCTCTGAGCTGTATCTCATTCAGTCTTACTATGATGGGTAGCTAGGATTTGAACAGGTCCAGAATTGGCTGGAAAAATCAGTATGAGCCCCTGAGCAGAGATCTCCAGTGCCTTAGAAGGTATCTCACTTGGAGGTGAGAAAACTCTGAAAAGATGCTGTACTTTATGGGAATTTGCCTCATAGTTGGAGGGACCTGTACTCATCTCTTTTCCCAGTAATGTGGAAAAATTAATAGGTTCCCATGCTAATTACAGGGAGTTGGGATGATGGCTCAGCTGCACAGGCCACTCCATTCATTTGGATAAATCATGGGTATTTATGCAAGTCATAATCCACCCCCAGGGTTCAGCCTATTCTGCACACAGACAAGCACGCATCAGACTTCAGGCTCTCCTTCACCACTTGCCTGTGGAGCAGCCCCACTCCTTGTGTTCCTTTCCATGGCTTCATTTTCCTCCCCTTCTTTTCTGTCAGTTTTCCCCCCTTTTCTACACAGCAGATTTTTGTCTGCGCTCATCTGCAGTGCTTAGAAAAATGTCTCTTCAGGTCTCTGGCTTTGGTATGAATGTTTTGGTTCCTTCTGTTGTGCCAGGGAGCAGACTGCCATATAACCCTCTGTTTCATTAAACCAGAGCTGAAGGGGGTATGGTTTATATTAATTAACCTCACATTTGCTGGAATAGACATATACATTGATCTTGCATGGAGAAGCAGTGCCCAGCAATACAGTTCCTTGTCTTCCCCTTAGCTTGGAGACCAATTGCTTAAAGAGAGCACTGTGATGTTTGTAATGCCTCCTCTGTCATAAATCTCCACACTTCCTTTTCTTTTCCCAGACTCTTCCGCCTTCTGGGGTGTGACTGAAGGATGTTCAGAGTTGGAGATGGGAACTCTTACTTACCACTGTGTTCTTTTTCCTTCCCCATTGAAGCAGGGCCTTGGGGCAGTCACTAATTCTAATTGACTTCCTGAAACATCTCAGTCCAGATGCTGGGATCTAAAAGGGCAGAAGGATTTTTCCAAAGGTGCTGAGCAGTTTGGCTTAGACTGAAATTAGCAGTTGTTTCTGGAAAGGAGGTCACTTTTGTTTAAAGAATCGAAACCTGGGCTCTGGAGGCACTCAGCATTGAAAGATGTTGGTTG
This sequence comes from Callaeas wilsoni, assembly GCA_013398955.1. Lineage (NCBI taxonomy): Eukaryota > Metazoa > Chordata > Aves > Passeriformes > Callaeidae > Callaeas > Callaeas wilsoni. The sequence continues at coordinate 191,189 of VWPU01018299.1, read as the reverse complement.
GGTAAGCACAGTTTTTGTGCAGGTGTTTTTTCAAGAGTCTGGATATGGATTTAAGATTTTAGGTTCCAGCTTCTCGCTGGGAAGTGTCCTGACTCTCTTCTTAGATCCTGTTTGTGTAGTCCCCTGCTGCTCATACAGACAAGAGCAACCTGGCTTTGTTACAAGACCAGGTTAGCCTTGTCTGCATTAAATATTGCTTTTAAAAAGCCCTGTAGGAAAAGGGCTTGCGTACAGTTCCTGCTTTCTCCTGGTGTGTTTGTGCTTCAGGCAGCGGAGCGTCCCTTCCTAGCACTGTCAACCTCCTCAGCTCTGCCCCGTGGTGCAGACAGCAGCTCTGTCATTTCCCCACCTTCACCTGAGTTTGCAATACCTCTTTGAAGGGTTCCAAGTCCCACCTCCTCTCCTTTGTTCCTGTCTTTGGGTTGGAGATTCTTTCTCCTCCCTTTACACCTGCTGCTCTTCGGCTCCTTTGTGATTTTTATGCTCTCTGCTCTTTATGTTCTCCCTGATCAGTCCATGAACCCGATGGGATCAGATCCAAGTGCTGATTTTTAATTTATTAAATAAGGAGGTGGAAGTGGAAGGTCTGTGGGCGAGCAAAACCAGCTTGCCCAGTCTTAATAAGCGTGGAAGTAGATGCTGTCTGCTCTGGGCTGGTCTTACTGCAGAGCCTCAAGTGCTTGGGGGAAGAATTGGGCAATGAAATGAAATGTTTCCTCCGTGGAGGCCACCGAGGGAGGGAGGAGTCTGGCTGTGAGCTGTCTGCTGCTTTGATTGCACTGTCCTGGGCAGGCAGCTGAGAAAAGACATCATGAGAAAAAGAGGATCCTGTTGCTGTAAAGATAAAAAAATGCAAGGTTTTGAATCTCACCCATCCATACTTGGTGTCTGGGTGGGGGTTGAGTGGAATTATCTGGGGTCCTGCTGAGCTTTCATTTCAAAAAATAGGAGATGCAAAAGGAGGGTGTAGTGAGGTGGGGATCAGTCTGTTCTGCCATGTCTCAAGTGAAAAGATGAGAGGAAACAGCCTGAAGTTGTGCCAGGAGAGGGCCAGATGAGATCTTAGAAAAAAAATTTCACTGAAATGTCACAGCAGTAGGAGTGCCAGGGCAATTAAATATTCCCTTTTAATAGGTAGGGCATAGGCCAGCTGGGTATTCACATGTAAAAACTACCCTGCTTAAAAATTAATCTCATCTCATAGATTTGATGATTTGGTTTCCTTTTTGGAGAGAGATTCAAAGTCCTAGCATTAGCAAATGCTCCTAACAAAGCTTTGTACAAAAAAAACCCCAGGCAGCTTAAGTTGCTACTGATAAATAGATGTGAACAAAGCTGGAAATGGGCAGTTGCATGTGGTTGAAGGGAAACAGGATCTCTGTCATGTCATGAAACAGGCACTTTTGTCTTTTTGGCTGTTGAAAAAAGCAGAGGAGTGAAGTTTAAAGTGATGCTGTGCGACAATGAGAAAGACTAGAAGGGAAGCCAGAAGGTTGTGTGTACACAAACAGAGCCAAATTTGGCATAGAAAGTTGGGAGGAGGTCACCGCAGCAGGAAATAGTCTCACTAGAAGTTTTTGTGACTCTTGAGATAAATACAGATCACAGCCGATAAACAGTTTGGGGTCTTCTGCTGCTCTGGGTTACATGCCCACTGCTCGGGGATGATTTCAAGAGAGTGTGTAGGAACACAGAGCACAGAGTGTTCCTTCCACTAAAAAAAATCCTGAAAGGTTTAAGGTTTCTTCTGCCAGAAGCTGAAGGGGTTTAATCCAAGTGATCATATTTAGTAGCTGCTGACAAATCTGTTTTTGTGAATTTGTCTAATTCTTCTAAAATCGATGTCTGCTTTACCCCGTGGCAGTAGTTCCACAACATTTCGATATTTGTTACAAAAATGTATTTTCGGTCCTGTTTGCCAGTTACCTGATCTCAGTGTTTTGTTGTCCCTGTATTGTGAGGGGTGATCATTTTCTCTCCCTTTTAATCACTGATTCCTGACTTCATTCATTTCTTTATCAAACCACTTTTTGGTCATCTTTTCCCTAGCTGAAAAGTCTCAGTTATGGTGTCGCCTCGTATAATTTGGCAATGACTGAATGCATTTTCAGTTAAACACAATACTTCCTAATGAAGCCATTTGCTCATTAATGCCTCTGATTCTCCTGTAGGGGAGTTGAGGTTTGTACGGATTTTTTAATGAACTATGGGAGGAATTTGGAAGGACTTAGAGCATATGAAGTGTCAGAGTGTGTAAATTCTGAAGGCAAGAGAATTTCATGCCCAAGGAGTGGTGGTGATATGACACTAAACTAGAGGTGGGTAGAAACCAGAGAAACTCAGCTGGGGTCTGCTGTGTTCATGGTGTTGTGCCTCTGATGTGCTGAATTCCTGGTTGGATCAGCAAATGGCTGGACTCAGCTATAAAGCAAATGCCAGAAACCTCAGTGCAATGGAAGCAGCAAAATCCACGTGGCAACATGAAACATGGTCCATTTAGGTTTAAACATTTGGGTCAATTTCAGTGAATTTTATAGACTATAGTGAAATTTTCATCCCTCTTGTATGACGTTTAGAACCACCCTGACATTTCTCATTGTTATTATACCAAGCACCTTTACCTGAAGAAAACAAAACATTTTGCTCGTGTTGAAGGGAAATGTACTGGGATTTACAGCATTCAGAAAAATAGGAGAAATTGATATTCTTTGTTTTATTCTGAATCAGAGCAGATGGGGAAAAGCCAGGATTTCCAGTGGCATGCCTGCATTAATTGGTATCTCAGGTTTATTATTACTGCTCTGCATGCCTTGTGTCTTCCCAGCTCTTGGAGATGTGGCTGGCCTGGTTAGATGCTACTGAACAGGGAGAACCAGCCCATGCAGCACTGAGCCCTTGGCCTCCTCTGCCCTTTGGGATGCCTGCCTTTTCTTCAGTTTTGGAGCCATTCTTTCAGTGGGGATAGGAAATCAAAGCTCTCTGTGAGAAGGAGCAGTAAAAGCCTCTGTGCTTGGAATTCTGCTGCTGGCAGACCCAAAGTCAGTCTTTACTAACAGGATACAGATCTGGGCTTGGATTTTGGTTGCAGAGGTGTCAATTTGAGCAGAAGTATGAGACCTCAGACATGTGGCAGCAGTAGGTGCAGTGATCTCTCCCCCTTGACTCATAGGCACTGTACTGGGACCCTCCAAGGGAAATTGTAGTTTTAGCAGATTAAGAGGTTTAGAGCTAAAGGCAGTGGGGAGATTGAAAAAAAAAGGGTCATGTATTGTAGATCTGCTCTACTGTGGGATGTGGGATCTTAAAGCTGGGGCTTGGATATACCATATCCAAGGTTTGAGTGGGAGAAGGAGCTGCCTGTGGAAGACTAAAGAATTCCCACCAGTAGAAATACTGCAAAAGTCTCTAGTGTTACACTTCAGATTGAGAAATTATCACTTTGGAAAGACTGTCCTTTAAAATTTTCAGAGCAGGTACAACTTTCCTTCTGTCACATTTCCTAGCTGGTGCTTACATTGTGCCCTGATGTCACTGGCGTGCTGGGTAAACCTCAGCCAAGGCAGGGACAGGTACTTACAGAGGTCTCCTGAAGCAGCTTCCTCCCTAGCCATCCATGCAGTGCTTACAGGGCCAGCAAGGAATTCATCTGTGTGGGCAGGACAGCCCATGTGGCTCTGTGGGGTCACATCTCCTCGCCACGAGCAAGGGGATGGAAGGCAGGAGGATGGAGCAGGGAGAGCTTTAATCTCGTGACTCACCTTGGCATCAGTAAATTCCAGCCTTTGCAGGATGCAGGGCTGAGAACCAGCATGGATCTAACTTACACCACATGGGAATCTGGCCCAGACATTTTGGATTTTTTTGTGTCATGGTCTTTCTCAAAAAACTTCCTTAATTCTTTAACTGCTGTCAGAGCCCAGGCCTCTTCCAGAAGAGTCGTCTGTGGCATTGCCACTGCTCCTGTGCCAAGAGCATCGTGAGGTGATACTGGTTCACACCTGCAGTGACTCAGGGATGGATCAGGCCCCACGGCTGCATCCAGCTGCCAGCAAACTGCTCAGCATCTGCTGTGAGTTGGCAGGGCCTCACCGAGGGCCTCAACCTCATGGGCCAGCGATGTCTTCACAGGCATTGTGCCACGACCACGAGCGGCAGCACTTCCAAACTTCAGGACACAAATTCCTGGCTCTTTGTATTTGAGGCTGCTGTTTCAAAAGAGAAGAAAGAGCCAATATCATTGCTGTGTGCTTATGCTGAACACCTTGCTCGTGGTAGAGCAGCTGATTGTTTAATTGCCCACTTAGTTCGAAGTGTGCCACCTTTGAGTCCAATTCTAAACTTTGTTATTGCTGGTTGTACCTCAAGGAAGAGTCTGCTCTGGAATCATCAGGATCTCTTGTTTAATCACCTGTAAACATCTCACATGTCTCTGGAGAAGACCAGTGCTCCCCAGACCTATCCTTGTGTTTCTCATTCAGCTTTTCCCTGAGGATTTACACAGCGTTAGCTGCTCCTGGTCTACTAAGAGGCATGAGCTTAGCTCCTGGCCCTGGTGGTTGTTGGTAGGAGGGCAGAGAAGGGTGGAGCCATTTCCCTCCCAGCTCCTACACATCATTGTGGCTATGCCCTCCATCCCAGGCCTCATGGCTTCCCACGTCTTTGAAGCTTCATTTTGGTAGGGGCACCAATCCAGTGAGGTCTGTGGTATGCCTTTTTGGATTGGTGTGCAAGTCAATGCCCTGCATGGGAATGAGGGTGTGGGAGATCAGAAGGAAGATGAAAGGAAAATTCCCGTGTGTGCAGAACGCTGTGCAGGGTTGTAATTGGTGATCCCAAAGGGCAAACCCCACAGACACGGCAGGGATATTCTGACAAGGATGCTTCCAGATTAAAGCACCCTGCTCTAAAGTTTCCCTCATGGGCAGCAGATTAATTACTCTGCAACACTTTCGGAGTGGTGGATGCTTGGTCTTGTGGCCCCAAGACCAGAAGTTCTGCCTGTAGGGATAAGAGAGCGGTTTTACTGCCCTTGGTGCTCTGTGGTTACCAGGAGCTGGTTCAGCCAGCTGTGTAACTCCTGTGGGAGGGAGGGAGGGAGCGACGTAACTCCTGAGGTGGCTTGAGGGATGCAGGGAGTGTTGGGGGAGCTTCCCACAGCAGGGAGCCTTCTCCTCTGGCAGGGATCAATGTCCTTTAATTTTCTGTTGTACACCTAACTCTCCACTGATGTGTACAAGAGAATCACACCTCTATCAAAGTGGGTGCCTGTACCTCTGCAGGTCGCAGGTCTCGCTCGCTGTGCCAGTTGCTGGTTTGCCCAAAGCAGTGGGAATTCCCGTGCTAAACCATGAACTCTTGTGTTCTGAGCCAAAAATGCAGTGACCAGCTGTACTGAGGAAAGCTCAGGAAAATCCAGTCTCCATCCAGGATACCAACAGCTGTGGACTCCACCTACCCCTGCTAAGCCCTCTGGGATCATCTGGGGGTTGATCACTGCTATAATGAATAAATGTTGTACACATGTAGTACCATGTCCTTGTTGGAGGGGTGAGAGATAAAGCTGTGCCTGGGTGAGAGTCACAGGTCATCTTTGAAGACTGAAGAGCAAGGTAATCAATTACCACAAGCCTGCCTGCAGGCCTTTAGCAGATCTGGCTCCTTTCCATAGCAGAAATAATAGCAATGTCCTTTGCCAGGTAATTTTCCAAATGATTATTTAAAATAATATGTTGCTGTGATCCAGCAAAAGAGTTTGGAGATTTATGGGAGCGTTTGTCTCCGAGAGGAAGAGCAGCTGTGACCTCTGCGGGCTGGCAGCGAGCAGCACGGGGCAAGTGGCACATAAAATACTCAAGTGTCTCATTGCTCAAGTCCACTCTGTGTCTGGAGAAACAGGAGACAGGGACACAGACCTCATCCCTCAGCACTGGCTGCCAGTGTCCCAGGTCACCAGGCAGATGGTGCTGGAGCTGCTCTGAGCTGGGAGGACGCACGGGGGGTGGCAGTGATGGATTGCTCCTCTGCTTTCCCGGGGCAGCTCTGCCCAAAAGGCAAAGGATGTTTGTTGGTCCTGGATCCATTGCCCTGTCCTGTTGTAAAAGCTGAGACAAAGCCCTGTTTTAACAGCCTGGCTTGGAAATAAAGATTGTGACGTTGCTTAGAAACCAATCCAACAAGCCTTGGAGAACGTGTTCTCATGGGTGCGTCAGGTTACTCTGGCCATGTGCCTGCTCTTACTTTATTTTATTTCTTAAAGGCAGAATTAGGAGATCTTAATCTAAGGGGGGTTTTGTCATTTCTTGCCTGTTTCTTGGATTTTGGAGTGGAGAGAGGGCAGTATGAAGTTGCTTCAGGACCGACAGGTATCCTATGGACAAATAGCTTGGCCCTTCTTCCTATTAACTGAAACGCTGAGCAACTGGGTCTAGTGGAAGGTGTCCCTGCCCATGGCAGGCACGTTGGAACTGGACAACCTTCAAGGTTTCTTCCAAGCCAAACCATTCCATGATTCTATGATTAAATAGCCTGTGATGGCTTTGTCAGTGTTGAGGAGGTGCTTCTAGTGGGATTTGGCAGATGATACTGCCAAGGTGGAGTCAGTGAGAGGAGCCTCAGTGAAACTGAGAATCTGTCCTGTCATTTAGGAAGGGAAAATAGCACATCCTGACAGAAACATATGGCCAAAAAGTGCATGTCCTCATCATCATAATGGCATTTTCTCTGTCTTTCTTCCTCCAGGTTATCTTGCACCCCGAAACCTTCCCAGCGCAGGCTTCTTCCCGTTCCTGCAAACGGTGCTGTGTGATTCCGATGCCAGGTGTAAGGGCACACCATACACACCAGAAGATCTGCTGCCAAGACTTAATGACATCTCATCCCTCAGACTGTAAGGGAATCTGAATAGTTCCAGGTGTTAGGAGCTGTAAAACAAAGCCTGTTTTGAGGGGGAGGGAGCATCCATGCATATCTGCATGTATGTACAAGTTTGTCCACAACAGATATATCTCAACTACCTGTTCTAACAGATGTCTGACGCTTAGAAATGAGAATATCAGCTGCAACATGGACACTTCAGAAATAATCACATTAGGGACAGCTTTCAGGAATGTGTCCACTGATCCAGGCTTGAACCTTCTACTGAAGAGAATTTTGTGCCCTGAGAAAAACATTTCGGCTCACCCAGATCAAAGCAAAGGAACCTTTTTTTGGCATGACTGTGGGTCAGGTCAGTGATATGACTTGCCCCCAGAGCAGGCCAGAATGCTGATCTGCCACTGAGAGGGATCAGTTCAGAGTGCTTTAGCTGGAAGTTTGGATGTTAATTCTGGAGCAGGCCCTCCAGGTGCCAGCCAGAACGGCTGTCCTCTCTGCAGGCCATCAAACGTGTTGGGAAACGCGTGAAAATGCAGAAACCATTTTTGCCCACAAAAGCACAGAGATTTGCAGCGTGGAGCTGGGCTGGGCATGTCTTGTTGGAACATCAGTTTGCTGAAATGGAAATGTTCAGCGGGAGCATTTCGATTTCTTGATGTTCCAGTTGAAGTCAAGTAGAATTTGCTGTGAGGCATGCCAGCCAGGGTGGTTTCTACATCTTGGCTGCCCAGTTCTGACACACCCCGGGGGAACATGCCACGCTGAGGCCTGGCTGGTTTATGGAGAGCTAAAAATCTGGGCATCTCACAATGGCCCTGGTTGCTCATCTTCGCTTTCAGGTGAGAGGCTGCTCCATAGTGGCTATGTCACAGTCTCAAAATCCCCCTTGGCCAGAGCTTGAGAGTCTGAAGAGCTAAAATGAGCCCCACCAGGGAGCACATCAGGCAGGATGGGGCATCCTGGGATTGGTGGCTCCTTAGGTATCCTCCTTAGTGCAGAGGGAGCGTCATTTCCCAGGCCAAGTCAGTGGTCAGAATCTCTCCATGGGTGGGAAGGATGACTAAGGATATGGGCGACTGAAGTTGCACAAGGTGAATCCTAATCAAATTCAAGGTCATGGAGCAGAAGAGAGGAGGAAAGGCAAAGCCACAGGAGGCCGGATGCCTGGATTCACAGCTCCTTTCCACAGTGTCTTTGTTTTCCCTGGGCATGTTAAACAATGGTTCATTTGGGGTATTGAAATGAAGAAACGAGAGCTTCTAGTGCCAGAGCTGGAGGTCTTCCATGGGTTTTAATAGCTACAAATCCTCCTCGCTTTCTGCTTTTGGTTTCTGAAAAGCTGTTCACAAAATAAGTGGTTTTTCCTGCCAAATGAAAATCAAAGGATTAGGCCAAATTTTAGCAATAATATGAGTCATTAACAAGCATCTTGACCACTCTTGATGCTCAAAGTTGTCTGTGGGAAGTATCATTATAGACATGTGGCCATACCTACGCTTGTATGGTCAGTGTCAGCCTTGTGTGTTCTACAAGGAAAAACACCAACTATTGAGTAGCCACAGCAAAACTAGCAGGAGACAGCAGTGTTTAAAACCTCAGGAAAAGATTCCTTGGGAAGGGCAAGGCTCCAGATGAGTAGGTGCAGCTCTGCCTCAGGATCCCCATGGGTGAGTTTGTCCCAAAGTGTTTGAGCTGTGGCCCTTCACCATGTGGATATATTATTTTGTAATATTCAGCTAATCCACACTGTTTTTCTCCTCTCCCATTGTGCAACTCACTGAAGCTCTTGTTAAACTGTTTTATAACTTGCCCTAAAACTGTGTATAACCAGAGGTCAGCAGAGAAAACAGGCAAGGTTCTCACCTTTGATTCTGTTCCTTAGAGTCATTTACCAAGGTGTGCAAGATATGGTTGCTTGACATTTCCCTTAATAAAAGGGAACCATGTCCAAAAGCCAAGCTCAACAATGACTTCCTGCACCCTTTTCTCCTGTAGTGAAATGTTTGGGAAGGATGAATAAGGTCCTGTTGTCTGGAAGGATTTCTTGGTAAGGCCATGCACTTTATAGCCGTGGAGTTCTGTACTTTTGCTTCCCCAAGATACGTGCCAGGCCTCCAGAAGGAACCAGGCTTTTGCATAACCCAGATTTCTACACACCTGCCACGAAATCCAGCCATAGACACATTCTGAGTTAAGGTAGTAAGTGTAAGTTAATTATAAGAAATTCTGTCAGTTGTTACAGGTGTCTTTTTTTTCTTCTTTCCCCCAGCAAGTGCAGGAGCTCATCCAGTGTAGCCAAGGACAGGCATCCATCACCATGGAATGCAGAGGTTCCTGAAAGCAGGAATGCTTCACTGGGTAGGTTACTTGCTGCTTGGGAAGTTCTGCTCTGGGAAGGCTGATCTTTTGAAGATCTCTGGACAGAGCTGCAATTCTTAGAGCACTGCTGAAATGATTTATGTGTTTCATAGAGGCACGTGACCATGGCCATGGCAATTAGTGTAAATTCTTGGGAACAAGTACAAGTAACTGTCTGTAGGAAAGACTTTGGAATTTGGCCAAGAAACCCAGATTAAATGGTTGTGCTTCACAGGAGCAAGGCAAGATCACAGATGGATTGGACATTAATTAGAGACTTGGCTATTTATGGAATATTGCCCTTTTACTACCCACAAATTCTCCATAAACAGCTTATGATTTTTTTTTCAAATGTGTTTTTATCCATGGTTATCCAGCAAGTAAGTTGTTTTCTGTGCCAGAGTGGATATTTATTGTTGGCGATGTTCTCCTCTGACGTGATTCTCTTTCCTGAAAGATCTTTTCAGTCTGAAAGTTTCCATAAAATCATTACAATTATTATTTATTGATGGTAATGGCTGATACAATCCACAAGCCATCATGATGGATAGTCGTTTCTGCAGGGAGCTCACGATGAAATGAATGATTACAGAGTTGCATTTGCCTGTTGTGCTCCAGCCATCCACTGTTTCAATTAGCATTCCTGCCAGCACCCTCCGTGGTGCACACACAGAAAAATGCAGAATGCAAAAGGGACCAAGTGCAGAGGCGTGAGGGGGGGAAGTAAATCAATGAACACTTATGGGAACTATTGACTTGTGTTGATGGTCAGGGAGGAGCTCAGTTCTACATTTTATTTTTAAAAAAAATTTAAAATGATAGGTTGTGCCCTCATATAACTAGTTACAGTGTCATCCAGAATTTAATTATATCACAAAAAACCCTAAAGTACTTACAGGATGCCATTGGCTGTACCTTTGGAAACAGATGAATAATGATGGTGCACCCAAAGCTGCAGGTAGCTGTCCTGTGCATGGGTTTTATGTAGCAAAGAGGTTTTAAAAGACCTAAGTAAAATACAGTGTTTCAAACTGTTATTGCAGCATTTGGAGATTTGGTATCTCATGGAGAGAAAAACCTTCAGAATATTTCATCACCATCCAACTTGACTTCCAGCACCCACATGTTCAACAAGATCCTCAATTTTGGGAAGGTAAGTCTGTATTTGCCTAATAGCTGAGCGTGAACATTTGTGTATCCTCATATTTAAAGAATTAGATGCTCAAAGTACCAACACACAACTTTTATTGCTTTAGGATCTCCTCTATTATGTGAATGAGCTTTATTTTGGAAACACAGTGATTGTGGGTGGATTTTTAAGCTTTGTGATAAGTTTTTTATCCTCTAGGCAGAAATCAGGCAAACCTTGGGACTTAATACAATGAAATACAAAATATAATCACACACAATAAATACTCTGACATACTTTGTTCAGAACTTGTGTAGATTAAGGTGTTAGCAGTATAGTTTCTTTCTTTGGAAATTAAAGATACGATGTCACAGGCTTTGACATTCAAGTATTTATTTGCCCGTGATAGTCCTGCAGTGGCACCAGAGGCATTGTGTGTTTATTGTATAGGTATTGAATATTTATAGAATCTATTCCTTTGTAATAGAAATTTGTTACAATGTGATGCACACTGCTTTTGTGTTTTCGTGTCAAGGCCTACAAACAGTTACACACACACTTCTCTTTGTAATACATGAGGAATTTGAGGGGTGACACTGTTCAGCTGTTAGAATTCTGTCTATGTGTAAGTGCTGTAACCACAATGCTTTTCAGATGTCACTGCTATCCCTTAAAACCATCCCAAATACAACGTTGCTTTACAGCTACCTTGAATGTTTTGTTGTTCTTTCAGAACCAGCCCCAGTACTCCCCTGCAGGGAGTCTCAGGGCGCTGCTGTGCGAGGTCTTGTCACGGTACGTGGCACATCCCGGTGCCACAGGAGGGAGCATGGCAGCCAATATCCACCACACCTTCTGCTTCACCAACTCGTCGCTTCTGGAGTCGTTTGCCCAGGAGTTCAGGAGCCAGCTCTCCCAGGTGCGTGCCTGGGACCTTCCCTGGGGACCGCAGCTGGGAGCTGTGGCAGTTCACACACGGCGGGCAGTGTTTGGGAGCTACGACACGGCCCCTCGTGGGCAGGAGTTGCTCATCTCTGTACCCAAGTGCAAGTAGTGCACGGTGAGGCTGAGTTAATTCTTGTGCATGGGGTTAGCCCAAAGAGTTCCAAGCTGAGTACGTGGCGTGGAAAGCCAAGGATCATCCAGCCATCAGCTCGTGGCCGCTAAGGCTTCTCACCACGCCCGGGCCTTGCTGCTCCTCTTTGTTTGCCCTGCTGCAGTGACAGGTCAATAGAACAGCGTGAGGATGTGGTGTAAATAAGAATGTTTAAACCTTGAGAAGGCAATAAATTTAATTGTGTATTACCTCAGCAGTATAACTTCATCCAGTGACTCCTGCATCTGATCCAACAATTCATGATTGAAGCAGTACTTGTCTTTGGGAAAGCAATATAATTAAAGCAAATTAATCCTTTAAAGATAAAGCTTTCTTTTTTTTTTTTTCTTTGCCAAGGTTAGGATTGATATTAATTTTCTTGTATTCCTAGTCTTTAGACTCTTTAGGACATTGTGAATCGTAGGGCTTGTCTGAACAGAGAATTTATTGTACAACCTGGGGTGTGAAGGTAAAGCACAATCACACTCTCAGTTATTGCCTGTCCTTTGAATGTATTGTTTGCAGACTTGCATGCAAGTGCAGTGCCAGCTAAAAAACATAAAAGGACCCCCCAGCAGCAAGGCTTCTGGTTATTAAATAATTTCTTCTGGTTCTTAAATAATTTCTTACATTTTTATTTGTTAAGGTGCAGCACAACCCACAGTACCAGGAGACCTTTGTCAACGAAATGGTCTCATTTCTGACGCTCGTCTCCCAAGTGCAGAGTGATACCTCCCTGTGGCACCTGCTTTTGCTGGCGCCAGATGTGTTTCAGGACAACATGCAACTGCGAGACATAATTGATTTCCTTCAGAATCCAAGCAGGTAAAACAGAGAAAACAGCGGGAGAAGCACTGAAAGTTGGTGGGTTTGTGTATTGGCCTCTAAGGACATCACCTCTCCTCTTGAAGGAAGGGGGTTACCTTACAAGCATGATTTGTCTGGAGAATGATGCAGCTCCACACTAATGCATCTCTAAGTGGATTGTGAGCAGTGTGTTGTTTTTCAGTGACTCTTGTGTTATTCTTTTAATTGGAACTTGATATGAACTCTTGAGTTTTCTTTCAGCCTGCTTAGAGGCACTGTCATGCCCTTGTGCAGACAGAAAAGCGGGTGACTCACAGCCACTGCCTTTGGTGGAAGAAAAGCCCGCCTGGCTGGATGAACAAAGCAGCTAGTTGCTTCTTTCCAGAAAAGCACAGAGCCAACTTCAGGTTGCTTTGGAACGCCTCAAGCACTTGTATAGGAGCCATAATGTTGTTTTTGAAAATTGATTACCTGATCTACTGCTGGTTTAATCTTTCAAGACTGGTCCCAAGAAAGCAGAGAAGAGAGGGAGCCTGGTTTTCCACCCTATGGGTTTTAACACGTCTGACTTGAAGAAGAAAGTGCCAGTTATATACTTGCTCAATGGCTATATGAAAAAACAGAGCTGGCTTAACTGCATTATTTAACTGTACTGAAATATTTGAAGCAGTTTGCACCTAGGACAATACAAATTTCTAAAATGAGCTTAGCCTCACAATCCCTTTCCTGGGCTGTAGCTGAGCTAAACTCTCCCTGATCTCCGGAAGACTTGAGTTACTCAAGGTTAAGGGACTCACTTCCAAGTCGTCTTCTGGATGTGTGAGTGACCCGCTATAAAATATTCTGGATAGTCCAGTTGTTACAGTACATGAAGGACACCAAGAAACTGAGTGTCTTCAGACTGCTTTTTGTTTTTATCTTGCATACACGAGCAGTTGAGTAAAGATGTCAAAAGAAGTTGTAGAAGCTTTGCCACTTTGATTGCACCCAGGCTTAGAGGGACTCGCTTTTGATCACTGATGTGTTGCCAAGGCACTTAAAAACCTGTACATTTAATAGCAAGGTAATTTTCCATGCTGCATTGTGAGACCCATGCGTAAGTTGCAATGTCCTTATCCTTAAAGGAGTCAGTAGCAGTGTGGCAAGAACTGTAATTTTATTCAGAAGCGTTTTGTTCATGCTACTGTTTCAGTCACAGGATTATTGCGATTATTTGTGTTTACTGGCTCGCAGAACCCAGCCTGAGAACCAGCCTTGTTGGAGTGCCCAGGGAGAATTAATATTTACTGTGCTGCTCTGCTTTGCTCTACAGCTGCAGAGCTGGGCGAAGTTGTCGTAGGCACGACAAAGAGGCACATAGAATTTCATCACCAGAACTGTGCAGTGCTTTTATGCCTGGCATCTGGCACTGTAAACGCATGAGTAAAGAGTTATTGCAAAGAGATTGCACAAATAGTACTATTAATGATGCTTACAAAAGCACATCTTAGCGAGCCTGGCCACGTCTCTTACTCAGGCAGGACTGAACTCCTAAAGAAGTGCTGTACAGGGAAATCTTTTTGTGATAGGAATATGAAGGTATAGAAGAAAAGAACTTTGGCTCGTTGTGGCATCTGTAGTAGCCAAGTGATAAACACCGCCAGTGTGAAACAGTAACCTCCAAGTCAGGAATCTTGTAGAAAGTTTAGGAGCAAATTTTATTACTCACAAAAACCTGTTTTGCAGACTGATTTCACAAATATTCCTGTTTGTTGCTGTAAGATTGTTTTTCAGCGAAGCACGTAAGCTGAATTTTTTCTCCACAGCCAAAGTCTGCAGAAGCCCTGCAAGACTGAAATAAAAGGGCAACAACAACACTTGTTTCCATGTTTGCTGCCTTCCGATCTGCGTGATATGCATCCGTTTTTGGCAAGTCCGTGCCTGCCTCCTCCTTGGCTCTGCCACTGCTCAGCTAAATATGTCATTTATAACTGAGCTTCTTCCCCTCTAAGACTCTTACAAGCGCATCTGCAGAATGACAATGATGAGCACCAAGCCCACGAAGCTTGCATGAAGATATTATGTTAAATTAGGAGAGGAGAGATCCCCGGTGCTCTGTTCTCAGTAGCAGCCTGTTCCCACACATCAGTATGTATTTATTCATGCCACTGAGATCAGCCCAGCCAGGTTCTTTGTGTATCACCTGCTGAAATTCAGGCAGGTGAGAGAGAGATGGTGCATTTCAGTGACCCCACACCTACACTGAAGGCTGCTCTTTATACAGGAGAAGCAAAAGGGACTAATAATCACAGTGAAGTTTTCAGTAACCTGCACACCTGAGCAGGCAGTCCTTTAAATGAGTTCCTCTGTGATACAATATGCCTGAGTATCAGCTTCTTCCTTCCTAAGACTGAAAAACATTCCTTGTTTCCCTGTCAGCCCTGCTATTACAGCATAAAAGAAGAAAGAAGGAGAATTGGAAATGGCAACAGTTATTTGTGATTGCTTCTTGCTTCCACAGATGTTTTTTTCCCCCGGGATCCCTGCTCTCCCTGGAGTCTTGTCTCCTCGGTTCTTGCGTGTTTTTAGGAGGAAATTCCCCTGCAGCAGTGAATCACGTGGCTGCAGTTTCACCTGGGTGTTTTCTGAGACCTGCTGGCTGGATTTTGGTGGCCTGTAGATTTTACATAGCTCTCTGAATAAGTGCTCCTAATGAGGGCCACACATGTGTTTGTGCTAACACACCACCATGGCTTTCCCATCAAAGCCCCTGGTGTTTGTATCTTGTGCATGATCAATCAAATAATTAAAAATAGGGGTGATATCTTGTCTGTCAGACATTTTAAGAATGATAGGCTATACTCCAGCTGTTTCATATTAGAACATTTGTTCTGTTTCTCCTCATAAACCTGTAACCACAATTTATTTTCCTTTTCTTCCCCCCTCCTTTAGTGTTGTGCTGGCGGCTCAGAATGTCTCTGCATCTCTTGTCAGTGATGATAGATTCAAAACTGTTCAGAACAGGGTTACAGATTCTCCACATTCCCTGAACTGCTTGGAGCAAGGTAAGACTCTTCCATTGAGTCATATCTCTGCTGAAAACCTGTGGTGCTGAGGAGAAGGAAACTGCAGGCTAATAAGTAACCATACGGATTGCACACTGTTTGGGGCTCAGCATAATGGATTCTTCCTTCAGCTTTTTACAAATAAGAATAAAATGCCTCATTTCAAATGGAAAAGTAAAAAAGCTTGGGTTTGTCAGTAGACAATGAATTAACATGAGTTTGCAGTGTCAGTGGAAATTGGGAGCAGTAATGTTTTACCTTGATTTGCTTTTTTGGGGAGTGATGTCAAAATCTGCCTCTGGTTGTGGACTCTGTCAAGCTCAGCTCAGTGTATCAAGGCGGGGCTGGGGCTGGGCTGCACAATGAGCTGTTTACATCCAGATGAACCATTCCTGTAAATCCCTGTCCCTTCCAGCAGAGACAGCCCTGGATATCCCCCTCTAACTGGGGATCTGTGAACAGGCAAGGGAAAGGAGCAGCAGCTAAATGCTACAAGGGACAGATGGGGAATGCTGTCCCTTCTCTACTTGTTTCATGGAGATTGTGGAAGTTGAGGTGGGTAAGAAGAAAGATTAGATGTGCAAGGAGGGAAAACATGGAGAAGTGGCTGGTGAGAGGACTGGACACATGGGGATATCAAGATGAGTATAAATGGCTGTGGGAGACATAAATGATGCTGCAGACAGAGCTTGTGTGTGAGCAGTAAAAAAGCAACCCTAAAAGAAGGGAAAGAAACCATAATAAATACTTGGCCACCTTACTCTGCATTACTGACAGCAAAGTGCTCCTAAAGCAGGAGGAGACCTCTGTTAGCATCCAGATCACAGGAGCACTGAATTGTTCCTGAATTATTTCAGCATGGAAAGTCATTTCTAGGATGCCAGGCAGCATCCTCGCTTCCCTCGAAAGGCCAGGAAGGGTTACACCCCAAAAGAACACTCAGATTTGTAACCAGGATATTGTGGCTTGTGGTAGGAGGCTAACTTTGTATGTGCATGTTATCCTGGATAGATTTGCCATTATGGCACTTCTCAGGTTCCAAAATCACATGATCTTTACTAATACACTCTTTACCTTTCTGTCATAGATAAAGAAAAAAGTTGGGTGACCAGATCTATTTGTAATTCCTTCGTTCACTGGAAAGACAATCAGACTTTAGTATCTGAATTGGAGGAAGTTCTAAGGTGAGACATTAGCTAAAGGGATATTACTAACAGTGTAATTCAAATCTATGATCTTTACTCTAAATCACCTTACATTTCCACTTGCATTGATTTCATATTCACTAAAACACTTTTTTGTTCCCCTCCAGAAAAATAAAGACACCAGAGATTGGTGGAAAGTACTCCAAGAGGTCCATTAATTCAGATGATTTAGAAGCCATACAAAAGCATCTACATCATTTAAAAGGCTTTGAGGAAAAAATGAATAGAAGTGAATTAAAAAGCTTAAATCTATTCAGAAATTTGAAGAATGAAACATTACAGAAATTGTATGCATTTCTTGAACTAGGAATGAATCCACATCATGGTTATAAATTAAAGGAACCATATAATAAGGAAATAATTGATGAAATCTATAACTTCACATCATTGCAATTACAGAGTGACTTTAATGGGACTTCCATTTTCAATACAATGACCCAGTGGAAGGAAATTCAGAGAGCTTTAAAATTAGCTACAATGCTTTGGAATCCAGCTCTGCTAAATAATTCTAATTTTAGTACATTGCAAACTAAGGATGCTCTCAAAATGTTGCTCTCCACAAGCATGCCATCACTTCTGGAAGGTCTCAGAGACCATTTGAGCGGAATGCGCGAAATCCCATCTGTGTTTTCTGATGATCTGCTTGAGCCTGAGTCCTACAGAAACTTCCCAGAGCAGCTCCTAGCTCTCCAGAAGATGTTTTTTAGAATGACAGGCACAAATGTAGGTTATCAATACCTCCTGCTGCCTGTGTTTGAGCTGATGAGGGCCGTAGAGAAGTCTATGGGTGAGGCCTGGTGGGATGAGTTGAATGTCTACTGGCGCATTGGGGAGAAACTGAGATCCATGAAGTGGAATAACACAGCCATCGTCGCCTATGGGCAGTTTTTGGAGGTGTTAAACAGCCATTTGCAAAAGCTGAGGAACAATTCAAGTGGTGTCTTCAGTGAAGAATTGGATCAGCTGTCAGAATTTATAACAGCTGTGTTTAAAGAGTTTGGGGAAAGCTCTGGAGTAGCCAATATCTCACAAGTCACTCAAGCCATCCAAAAGACGTTGTACATATTAAAAGACTTACAGCTGAATTATAATGTCAGTACATTAAAATCTATAGATCTTTTCTTTCATTTTGACAATAAAACCTTTGAGAGCTTGTCTGAACTTCTGAGAACAGGAATGAAAATCCTTCATTATACAAGTGCCAGTGAAGGTTCCAGTGAGGACATAATTAACTCCATCTATAATTTAACACATCTTCTACTGCAGGAGTTCAGCCAGTCTCTCTCACAGCACAACACCTCTCTACAGGCAAAAATTTGGGAGTTCTTGCGATTAGTCTTGGGGCCTTTCCTGGAGAACAGCAGCAATGGCTACAGGACGCTCCAGAATTGCTCCTTTGAAGATCTGCTCCACATAGCCCTTGAGGTGCTGTTTGAAAATGCCACTCTAAGGGAGTCCTCAGCCAGGAGCCCCTGCAAGCCCCTCCTGGATGCCTTGGGCGTGGAGGGTGGCACAGGGACCAATGACACCTTTACCAGGGTGTTCCAGCTGGCCATAACCAACCTGAAACTGTCCCCAGAGTTTGCTGCTGCCTACAAGAACAGCAGGGAGCGCTTCTTCAAGGAGCTGTCGTGCCTCACCCGATCTCTGCGTTTTTCTCTGAGTTTCCTTTCCAAGTTAAACCTCGTCTCCGAGCCGGCAAACTCGTGGCTGCAGGAGAAGGCGAGAGCCCTGAGTGCAGCCACGGAGGGGCTGGTGCAGGGCGATGCCTCGTGCCCCGTCCCAGCCCAGGATGTGGGTGATGTGCTCCCGTCCCAGCTTTTGAACGTGCTCCTTCCTGCCCTGCTGAATGAAACACTGCTGGGCTCCCTGAATTTCTCTGGCAGCTCAGCAGACTGGGATGGGCTGCCTGTGTTTTCCCATCTGTCACCACCTGCTTCCATGAGGAACAGCAGTCTGTATGAGNGGCTCCCTGAATTTCTCTGGCAGCACAACAGGCTGGAATAACCTGACCACGCTCTCCAGTGTGGCACAGGATGAGCTCCACAGCCTGCTGCAGAAGCTCCACGGCGCCTTCAACCTCACCAAAGGCAGTTATTACACAAGTGTCTGGGATGTGTTTGACAGCTTCCTCAGCACCAAAAGGGATCCAGCCGAAAGGGCTTCCCTTGCAAGGCTGTTGGAAGCAGTGGCAAGTGACTCTGCCAGCGATCTCTCAGCTCCAGAAATCACAGAAGGCACCCTCTACATTCTCGAGAGTCTGAACATCCCTGGCCTGCTAAATGAATTCAATATAAGTTCCAGCCCAGTTTTTCTCTCCAACAAAACCAGTTTTGCCAGCGTGATTGATATCGTTGCTCATCACTTCATTGTTGTGGCAGAAACCCTTTACAACAAGACCCTGCCTTGGACTCTGAGTGACCACACTCTGTCCCCAACCAGCTTGATCACACGGTGAGTTTGGGCTTTGGGTACTGGAATTCCATGGATGGGTTGTGACCACTGTTCTCATTCCAGCATGAGAAGTATGGGATTTTCTTCCAGTGGAACAACCCAAGCCAGCAATCACCATAATTTAGGACAAATTTAGGACACAAAGTGTAATATGGGTTAAGTTGAAGAAGAGGAAACTTCTCCTTGAGCTGAACATGCAGCTGAAAGTCAGACTTTAAAAAAATTTTGTGTCTTGGCACATATCAATGCACAGTGGAACAGAGTCCTGAAGGAGTCTTACCACCAGTGGTAGGCTCTTGGGAAACCCTTCCTTTGTGGGATGACTCTAATTTTTGATCCTCAGTCTCCCCTAGGTGTGCCTTTCCATCTATATAATGCATCCATCACATAGATGTGAACCTTTCAAGTGTGTTTTCTTATTTTGAGAGTGAGTGACAGCTTTGGGAAATAGCAGCAAAAATAAGTGATGGAATAAAACTGGGGGGGTAGCCACTTAGGAGAGATGGCTTTCATCTGGAATTCTTATTTACTCTGCCGAGGAACAGCATCCACAGCTGACAGGTTGCTCACTAGAATATACTTTGTTTTTGAAAGAGAAGCTGATTTAAATTCCTATCTTATTTTTCAGATTTCTGTTTTTAGAATTTGAAAACACCATCTTGCAGGTGACAGCAAATAACAGCTATAACCCGTACCTGGTGTGTTTAATAAATGCCATGGAAGCTGAAGACGGGGAATTGACAGGTAATCATGATTTCATTAGTGCTGAGAGGCCTCAGCTGGAACGTGTCCTGCCTGTGTTTTGGCTAATGGTGGGAAGGAATGGTGCTACCTGGTTTTATCTGCTGGCAATTAACTGGAACTGTGAGACCTGGGGAAGCCAGACTCGGGTTTTGTTTGAGTTATGTCACATTGCTATTATAAGTTTCCATCCCAGTCTCTCCAGAAGGCACATCTCCTCTTCTCGGTGTGATGACAGGTTGCTGACACTCTGACAAAGCAATCTTACAAATAGAAACCTCTTTCCCTTCACAGCTTTATGTACCTGTAAGATGACAGCAGTTATTTCTGAGAGTTAACATGGTATTTCACATAGATACTCATCGTTTGTGCTTATTGTAACACCTGAGAGGTTTTACCTGTGCACAGAGAATGCTCTAGAGGTCCTGTTACCAGCATGGGGTGGATTTCACTAGCAACAGAGCACCTACTTGAACTGGCTCCATTATAACCCAGATTACAACCTAGGCCTTGCTCTGTGATTTTTCAGAGGTCCTCAGCCATGGGAGTTTGGTGGAAAGTAGCAATGCTCAGTTGGCCTCAGAATAAAAGTGCTGATATTCCCATCTGTGAAGTTTCTGGCATTTTTGTCTGGAGTAACTATTGTTTTTTTTCCTCTGCACAGAAAACATCACACTGCTTTTGAAGCAAACTCATCTGAAAAAGAACTCTTTTATGCAAAATAATACCTTTGAGAAACATTCATCCATACCAGAGCTCCTGAAGCTAAAAGTGAGTCTGCTTAAAATGCTGACTTGAAGGACATCCCGCAGTGATACATGAATGTGCAATGGTGGTTTTGAAAAACAGCATATGGAAAAAAAGTTTTCTTAAAAGAACAGCTGATAAAAACTAGGACTGAAACTCTGTGTTCTGCCTGCTGCCTACATTTGAAGGTCACCTGTAAACTGGGTTGAGGAACTTGTTCTTTTATCTGTCCCTACCAAGTGTACACCCGTTTTTCAGAGAAGGTAGAGATGTTCCTGTCCTCCCATGTGCTGGATAGGATGGCTCTGTCTTCCACCAGCCGTCCCAGAAGGAGGAGGACTGCAGAGATGGCCAGTGGCAGCATATTCCTCAGTGCACCAGTAGTTTTAAAGTTCAGTATATTGAGACTTGCTGAAGCACCTTGCGGAGCTGAGATCGTGCTGGGATGCCTCAGCTTCGCTTGAGGAGGAGTTAGGGAGGAGTTCTCGAAGGCACAGATAGGGATTAGATACCTCTGCCCTGCTGAAAATCCGTGGAATTGTGCACTCCTAATTGGCAGTTAGAAGCATGACTAAGTGGGTTACTGCTGTGCCTGAGGAGCTGTACCAACACCAGCGTGGCTGGAGTCAGGTCCCCACATGCTCCTCTAGCCCCAGATGTCTCACAACACCAGAATGGCTTCTGAGATTAAGCACCAGTATTGATTCATGGTGTTCTCTCACCAGCTTTGGGTTTGGCAATGCCTCATTTGAATAAAATGGTTCTTAGCCCATGCATTCATGACTGCACTAATAGCATGCACGCACTTTAGTCTGTTGCTCCATATGAGAAATAGCATTTAAAAGTCCTTTTAAAAAAATACAGCGGTGTGCAATGTTGTTGCTGTGTAATATATCTGTAACAATAATGTGATGAGCCTCAGTGTGACAGGTACTTAAAGGCATAAACCTGAAAATAATTCTTCCCATAAGAGCCTGATAATGTAAATAATGATGTCAGACAAGAGGGAAGCCCATAACAGCAAAGGACTATAATTTTACACGGGTTGGCAGATGAGGAAGCTCTGACTTCTGGCCAAGTCTCTTTCCTGTGCTGCAGTAGATGGCCAGGTGGTATCCGAAAGGCTAATCCTGTTGTGCAAGGTAGATTTATTTGATCTCTGGGAAGATTCATTAGTAAACAGGCAAGTCCAATGGAGTATAGCTGTCTATGTATGTTGGGCAGGGGAAATGATATGTTAAGGTTTGCAAGGTTTATTAGATCCAGCCAGGTCTGCCAGAAACTCACATAATGATTGTCACAAGCTGTTCTATTGGAGACCTTTTGAATGAACTAAATATATATATATTTTAAAATCTTAGTGCTAAGGAGAAACAGAAAGGAACAGCTAGACTTTTTAAAGCTTGCCTTTTATAATTCTGTCATCTAACCGGTGTTTGTGCCTTCGTCTTCCTTTTCTCAAAATCTCCTTTGAAGATCTCTCGCCTCCGGGATCTCTCAGCACTTCTGTGTGACTACGAGAGCTTTAAGTCAATCCAGCACCTCTGCCACCTCCCTGAGGTCCCCTTTGGGGAGCTGTGTGAGCGAGGCCAGTCTCAGGAGCAGCTCCTCCGTGCTGCTGAGTTGAGCAGCCAACTCGTGACCAACGTACTGAATCACAGGAGGATGTCCCAGGAGCTCCAAAATGTACTCATTGGGGATGCCACAGACGTCCAGGCACAGCTGAAGTGGTGAGGCTCTCCCTCTGAGCTAGACTGTTTTAGTATTCTGTTTATGAAATAACTTCTTGCCTTTATATTCTCAGTTTTGTTTGTTGTTTTGTTTTTCCAATTCAGGCTTCAAGAAAATGTACCAGAAATTGCTTTCTTTCAAGAGATTCCTCAATATATGGCTACTTTGAATTCCATGTTGAACATCACTGAGAGTTTAACAGACTCGAGCAAGCAAGGTACTCTTCTGTATTTTCTTTACAGTGTTGTTACACATCACCACTGGTAGCACACTTTCTTGCCTAGCTGCCAGGAGGAAGTGATATTAATGAAATAACCATACACCATGACCTTGGGATCCTTTATCTGGGGTACTTCTAGAGCCTGTTCAAGACCACCCTTTGCTTTCTTTACCAAGAAAGCACCAAGTCTTTCCATCTGAGCAAATTTTGCTGTCCTGAGACGTGATAACTTCAGCCCACAAACCAGACTGTAAAACCTAGGAAATAATGACTTTGTTTTCCAAGTTTTTGTTGGATTTTTTTCTTATCAGCAGTGAGGTACCACACCTCCATATTTCACATAAAGTCTTCTCTGTGTGCTTGAGATTTGCTGTGTGTCTGGAGAAAGCTTTTACATCAATTGTTCTTTGACTGTTTGTTACAGAAAAGTTAAGAGATGTGTTTAAAAATGTGGACAAGCTCAAAGAGGACCTCAGAAACACAACAGGCATGTCCACAGCCAGCATTGATGCTCTTCTGGAAGCATCTTTCCCAGAAAACAGCAGTCAGGTAAGTTTGCTCTTATCCTGTTGGGAGATCTCGTTGCTTTCTGCTGCTCGGACCATTAAAGCCAGTGTTTGTTAGTGAATGTAGCTAAGCGGATCACTGGGTGTGTGACAGCACAGATGACCCCACAGGGACAGACAGCAGAGCATGTTGTGGATAGGAATAGCCACCAGGAATGCAGTAGGAGCATCACTGATGTCAGCCCAGCCACTGGAGCCCAGGAGCCATATGGTCCCTTTGGCTGTCACCTGGAGCTGGTCAGCAGCCAGGCACAGCCTGGAGAGGGGTGGCTCTGATCCAGAGCAGGGCACGGCTGTCTGGGACACGCTAATGGGGGCTGAGCAGGGCCTTCAGTCAGGTCCTGGTCGCTGAGAAGTTGTCCCAGTCCAGGTGGAAAAGTACATTTGTAACCACAATGTGGGAGAGCACTCAGGGTCCAAAAATACCCTCCCAGAATGAGAGATGAGCTTCCTTTCCTCAGCCTCCTACGCAAGCAGAGCTCCAGATGCTTTTCCCCTTCCCAGCCATCTTGTCTAGACTGGGCCCCAAAGAGCGTGCTCTTTTCCAAACTTCACATGCATCAGTCAATGAGAAATTGAAGCCACAAAAGCTTTTACTGCTGTGCAAGCTGGGTAGTAAAACACAGTCCTTAGGATTTGTCCCTGGGAGCGGGAATAATGGGCAGGCATTTTCTGGTTCTTGGGTGGTTGAAATATGGCACTGTGGAAAGAACAACAGCAAGGCAAGATCAACCATGCGTGGTGGAGCGTGCAGTGCACCCCTAACAAATCTCTTTTCCCTTTGTGCACACCCAGCTCATCTCTCAGATGCTGCAGCTGGAGTCCTGCAGCGCCCGTCCCGCTGAGCCGCAGCTGCGAGCGGTGGCGCAGGAGTTCTGCAGCCTCTCTCTGCCAGAGAGGACGCGCAGGACCTACGTCCTTGGGGTCACCCTGTTGAGACACTTGGACATTTACAATTTCTTTTACAAGGTTAGTGCTGGATTTTTAGAGTGGTTTCTACAGTCTTTGCTGCACGCCGTGGCTGAAAGGTCATAAAATATCATTGCAGTGGCCAGAAGCTACGCTGATTTACGCAAGCCAAAGATCAGGCTTTGCTCATGCAGCAATTTTTATTGCATATCCATGCTGTGACAGCCTGGATATAAATGAGAATCCCAGCTGGTGTAAAGCAGCAAACCTCATTTAAAGGCACTGGACCTACTTTAAATGCCTCCCTATCTGCTAGTATCCTTTATGTGCTGTCACAACCTCTTGAACACTCCCAGCTGACCCAAAAATAAGGTACTGAGCTAAATTTTTTGATTCCTTGAAAAGGGAAGTCCTGTAAAATATCCCTTCCCTATCTATTTGGAACTGCAAAGTTTCTAATATATTCAGATTTCGCCCCCACCAACTATAGAAACAGCATCTAAGAAAACATTCATGGAGAAGTGAATACTGAGCATGTATTTTAAAATACAGAAGTGATCCTGGGCAAAAAAAGTTGTTAAATGACAATGCCAATGAATTTGGGCTCAGGTCAAAAGTCACTCATAGTGTTTGACACCTGTGCTGTGTGAAATGAGAGACTTGATCGTATCCCAGCCAGTACCTGACACACATTTCCCAAGTGTAGGTGTTTGGAAACACACTGTTAGATTATGTAATGTTCAGGGGTATGGTTTGCAAAAGTGCTTGGGGATTTAGGAATACAAATCCCATTCATTTCCCATGGGACACCCACTCTGTAAAGCCTCCTAAGAGTTTTGAAAATCCCACAGTGCTCATGTTTGAGTTAACACAATATGGGCGTGTACATGCCTGTGCATGCAGATTCCTGCTCATCATAATTGATTTCCTTCCTGCCTCTTGCAGATATTTTTCCCCAAGGAATTTCAGAAACCCATGGACAAGATGTTAGGCCTTCTGACAAAAATGAAGTATTTCAGACACCAGGTTGAATCTGGCGTTGATCCATTGCTACAAGCTATTCATTCCCTGAAAAAGCTCCGGCAGTCCAGGAAAATGCCATTGACTAAGGTATGTGTAGCCTGCATGTGCTTTTGAGGCAAAATACCACTGGAATAGTTTCCACGGTAATTTCTTGCCCTAGAAGGCACAGGGGCATTAAACCAGAGATTCTGTTTCAAAGCAACAGTGTTCTGAGAAAAAGCTCTATCAAACCTATCCCTGGAAGTGTTCAAGGCCAGGCTGGATGGGGCTTCTGGAAGGGGTCCCAGCCCATGGCAGGAGGTTGGAATGAGATGAGCTTTATGGTCCCTTCCAACCAAAACCATTCTGTGGTTCTATGTTGCCTTCCTGGGAGAGTTTTGATTTGGAGCAGTGGGACCATCACGTGCTCATGAGTGGGGAACGCATGCTGTGGGAGGAACAGTTGGAGCAAGAATGTCTTGAAGGAGGGAGGACTTCCAGCAAACTACTGGAAGGATGAGCTGGTGAAAACAGCTGGAGAACTGCCCACTGAAGGCAAACCCACCAAAGCCAGCAGTAAAAAAATTGTGGTAGCTTTAGTGTGCATTAGATCACACCCAAAGCCTCGAGACTGCCCGAAACATTCAGTACAAACCCATTACTGCTCTGACAGCTGCAGTAACTCCAGGGTGCACTGCCTTCATCCAGCACGGTGTCCAATCCCTCTCTGATCCATAGTCTAGGAGAACACAGATGACAGGAATCGTTCCTGGTCATCATTCTGCCTGCACATTGCAGAGCCACGTGCAGCCATGGACTACGTGGGGACAGTGATGTGCACATCCATGTGACAAATCTGTGTTGTAACCCAGGTGTGAGAATGTCACCAGGCACACATTATAGGGAGTTTCTCTGCACACATTGTAGGCACTTCCCACATTGGCTCTCATACCTGGAAATAAGTGTGCCACCTCTGTCGTAGCAGAGGTTAGCCAAAAAATGCATGATTTCCATGGAAAGTTCTTATTTTTATAAAGGCAAACTTCTCATAAAAAAACAGTATAAAAGTGTTCAGTCCTTGCCTTCTCATTCTGTTATTTTCTCTGAGTGGGGTGCTTTCAGCATGCAGGATTTATTTGTGTTTTGTCTTTTCTGCAGGCATTATTTAAACCAAACAATTTCAGGATAACACATGGCACCTTTAAATCCATGTCAAAAGTCCTCTGCAACCAGGAGATCACACCCTTGTTTTTTGAGTCTTTGCTTCCAGACTTTGGAGACCCCGTAAGCAACAGTTCTCATGCAGAGGACATCTATGTCCAAAAGCTGATGAGGAAATATGGGATTCCTCAGGATTCCAGTAAGTCTGGCTTTTCCCTAGGGCACAAACGTTTCAGAGCTGAACTCTGCTATTTCCAGACAGAACTAGTACTGAGCTATTCCCCATATGTCTCTGAGGGCTGTAAGTACTCATTATTTATGGTAGCTGAAGATCTGCACTGCCCTAATTATTGGTGGTTTATTTCCATAAATATTCAAAGGGAAACTGCCTGTGCAGTAGAGCAGTGCTTGACACTGCACTGTCTCCCATTTGTTGATGATCTGGTCCTAGGGCTCGACAGGTCACTGCTTTTTCTTGATGTGTAGTTTTTCTGACTGTACTGACATTATTAGCTCCTCTGAGTTCACAAAACTCCATTTAACCTTCAAGCAGATAGTGTTGGCTCGAACAGCGAGACTCTTGTTGTCTTGAGTTCAGCAAGAGGAGATCTTGGGGGTGGATTGCTTTTGTCAAGATGCATTAGATCAGTCGGTGAAGAGGGCCCTGAAGTCATTCACTGGCCACAGCAACAAACTGGGCAGATGGGAGAAAAAACCCACTGGTAGCTTTCTTGTGTCTGGTCTGTTTGTTCTCTGTGCAATTTGTTTGCTTTTCTCTCCTTGCAGCCCCATTTTGCTTATCATTTTACCTGGACCTGGTCAAGACCCCGACCGGAGCTTTGATTTGGTCTTTCTTAAAACCAATGGTGCTTGGGAAGATCCTTTTTACACCAGATACCCCAGAAACTCGAGCAATCATGGGAAAGGTATGGCTCTGTTCCAGGACATCAGGATACACCCACTCTAGAGGGCTGTAATTTATCTAACACAGGCTTGTTTCCCTGGGAAGCAAAGGGCTGCTTTCTCACTGTTTGCAGTATTAATCAAATTATCCTTTCCTACCTGCCTTGCTGGCCATATGAGTCATCTTCTCTCTTTGATTGAATCTCCCCTCCAGAAGTTGCTGTAGGTCTAATATTTATAGGACAATTGTTTAAGGCCTTCAGTTTATGAAGTTTCACCCCCATATTTTCAGGCAGTAGGAGAAATGTGTCTCCCAGGACAAATGCTGTAACCAGTGCTTGTTCACAAGCAGACCAGTGGTAGAAGGAAAGCTGATATTCAAGACATTCTCTAAATATAGTATTTTAAAGTACTTTCATAAATTCAGCGCATTTTGCCAAACAGTGAGAGGATGCTAGGAAAAATCCTAAGGAAAACAAATTTGGTCTCAGCTGTTTTATTGATTTATTTATTGGTTAAAATCTGTAAGGTCATGAACAAATGAATCCTGATATGTTGTGGGCTTCTTTTACAGTCGAATGCAACCCTGGAGCAGATGGCTGAGTTAGCCCTGAAGTCCCAGGAGTGGCTGGACCAGTCTCCTGTCATCATGAATTCCCTGACCAAGTTAAACCAGACAGTTCCAATGATCAAGGTATGACTTCCTGCCTCCCCTCTCTCTCTTGCCAGGAGGGAGCTGGAAGGATGGATTTGTTCACTGGACTAAACTGGGGTTCCAGGGACATCTTAGGTCAGCAGCAGAGACCCTTCTCAGGATTCCCAGTTTCTGTGCCTGCCTGTTCCCTCAACAGAAATGCTCCTTGACTCACCTGTTCCTGAAAATTCTCTTTCTCAAATGAACTGCTTGTAATATGCTCCCTGACCCTGGCCATGCTGGGGCCTGCTGGAGGGCTAAGATGAGCAGGGAACACTCTTCAGTTTGTAAATTAACTTTCTGCTTGATGGAGTGATCCAACCAGCCAAGACCAGGCAAGAAATGACTTTTTTCAGAAAATGAAACAGTGTCTATGATAAGCATGTAGTTCTGGGTGCACACATAAGAGCTAGAAGATGTTTTGTACCTCCGTGAATGCAAATAAAATTTCTTTTTCCCCCTCCTAAGGAGCCTAGCCTTGCTTGGATACAGGAAGCAGTAGACTGTAATGTTACATACACTTGTTTCCCATTCTCTGTAGTAAAAATTGTCTCCTTTTCTTACAAAAATGAGATCCCTGGTATCCAAAAGCATTAGCAGTTAATTTTAGGGGCTGGAATTTATTCTAATTTCCATGGCACCGAGAGAAAATCCAGAGTAGAACATGCAAAAGTGAAATTAAATATTCTCTGCTGATTGCAGTCATTGGTGGAATAATAAAATATTCAGCCAAACAAAAACCTGTGCTGATCTCCAAGTTAAGTGTTGTTTGCCTACCCACTGTGCACTGGCTGTGTTCACAGGACTTAAAACAGACACAAGGGAAATTTACTTCTAGAATAACTAAAATTATCCATGATTATTTTTCGATGTGCTCAAGGTCCTGGTGGAGGCTCAGTAGACATCCTTTCCTGAGTCAAAGAAGCACTAACTTGGACTCAAGAGAGCGTTCAATGACATTCTCATGGCTGGCATTTCCCCATCCTAATACAGAGCGAAGGGTGTAGGAAGGGCGCTCTACAAATGCTCAGTGAAGGCAGCTGCACTGTTGTATTTTAGAAGTACACAGTGAGTGAGCTCAAGAGGCTTCTGGTCAAACTGATGCTTTTTCTTTCTCTGCTTGTTGACAGAACGCCCTGCAGAATCCCTTTGTGCAGGTTTTTATCAAGCTGATGGTGGATTTGGATGCAGCTGAGCTCCTGAGTCAGATAAATGAACTGGGTGAGTGTGTCCACATGTGCTGCCCTCTTCCTTACTTTGTACTTCAGGTCTGGGAGCTCCAGAGCCAGCCAGCTGCAGCCATCCCCTAGTCCTGCTCTTCTCTGGCCCGTGTTCGAGGCTCCAGGGCAAGGCAATCCCAGCTGTGATCCAGAAATCTTCCAGGGAGAAGACTCTTAGAAAGCAAAGGGCTGGTGTGAAGAGATGTTTCTCCTGGGTGTTAAGGGGCGGTGGGATGGGAGGCTCTGCCGCGGTGTGTGGCCACTGGAGGACACTGTTTAGCTGTAATTATGACTTCAAATGAGCTACCTGGGACTCTGCTGGAAAACGTTGTGGAGAGCTCCCTTGCATCGCAGCAAGATTCAGATGAGAAGTTCTCCAGAGCAGAAAAGCCAGGGATTGGATAAACGTACCCAGGCTGATGGAGCCAGAGGCATCAATGCAGGAGATGCTCTGCTGCAGTTTGCTGTTCTCTGGTGGGCTTGCAAGGCCCTTCAAGGGGAGGGTCGCTGCTGTGCACTGTGAGAATCACCAGCTAGCAGTGGTGGTGGGTACATCCCCTGAGAGTGCGCGGCGTGGGGATCACAGTCCCTTCCTGCCTGGCCTTGCTGTCCCTAGCTGCTTTTGCAGTGAGTGGCCAGGCATGTCACCAGAAATCTGGACTGTGCCAGCAAAGCCCAGCAGCAGCCAAGAGTGATTTACATCCAATTGGTGATGACCCCTGTGTTATTCATGAGCAACAACTCCTGCCTTAACTCCCCATAAAGCCACGGTGCCTGCAGCAGCTGTTCCATATTAGCTACCTTGCATTATGCAGCCACCTTTGAAACCTGCCAGCAAACAGCAGCATCTTTATTAACTGCAGTATCGGGTTCAGTCCACACATCAGCACAGCACACACAGCTCTGCCTTGATGTGCTTGGATAAAGCACGTCCTCCCGTGAGACACGGCAGCTCAACGGGCGAGTTGATTGCATCCTAAACCAGAGGGTGTGGAAGGAATGGTGAGCACCACGTGCGGGTCTAAAACCTCAGCAGGTTAGTGGGGACTTCTGATTTGGGATGGCTGTCACATCCCATTGCTGGCATCCTCCCAAAGGCAAACTCACGAGCATATTACAAATGATTAACATAAAAACTGGGTCAACAGCATGCCTTCATTGCACCGCTGAGTGCAGAAATGTATTTCACACTTCATATTTAGTATGATGAGTTTTATTTTGTTTTGCTTTCTTTCCTCCTTTCTGGTGCCATGGTTAGTGTAAAGGAGTGGAATGACGGAGTGGATTTTTTGCTGGGTGTAGTGATGCTGGAGGGTTTGTTTGTGGGGTTCTTTCCTAGATGATATCCGGCTGGAATTGCAGAACAACGCTGACGTTGTCGATCAGCTGAACACTTTGGCCGCCCTGGCTGTGAACGTGTCCTCCTGCGTCTCCTTTAACCGCGTTCAGGCGGTGCAGGACCTGGATGAAATGGAAGCGGTGGCTAAGGAGCTCTTCCTGAAGAATGAGCTGTTTGCAAGTATGTGACAGTCTCGAATCTCCCTGTCAATTAAATTTAGCCTGACAGAGTGTGAGAATGCAGCATAAAATATTTGGCTTTTCACCAGCAACTGTTGTGGTCACAGCTCCCACCACACTGGAGTTGATTTGGAGCAAGTGTGTGTGGGACCTGCACACTAAGACCTCCTTTTTATAGCTCTTCTTCCCTTACACCTCCACTATCTGTGGTCAGCTGGTGATTCCTCTTGTTTAATTCTCAGTTTGAACAAAATCCCACTGCCCCAAGGTGATCCTTGTGCAGCCACTTTCTTTCAAGCTCCCACGGGAAAAGGCGCTTTAATCAAGAAAGGTATCACAGAATCATTCAGGCTGGAAAAGACCTTTAAGATCCTCAAGTCCAAATATGAGACAATTCAATTTATTAGAAGGTCATAAATCACTTGAGATATTCCAGCCAAGCACCATAATGTTATGCTGGGTCTTCTCAGTCACACTTTTCACATTCGTGGGATCAGATTGTGGGATCAGACTGCAGAGCGGGGTGGAGGCAGCAGGGAATAGGAACTTACATTTGAATCATTAATATATCTTAATATTTAAAGGAGGACCTCAGGATTTACTCCTAAGTCCTGTGACCTGTTTGGTTTTATACTTCATAACTGAGGGATAGATAGAAACTTCTGCTTCTCTTGGAACTTCAAACCTTGGTAATATTTGTCCTTTCCCCTAGTAACAGTTTTGTTCTCTGTTTGTCCTCCATTCTATCATATGTTTTATATATGGAATAATCTAAGAATTAATAATATAGGGGAAAAAAATGCTCTGGATAGAAAAACTTCTGTGAAGAAGGCTTGTAAAAATGAGGAGTTCCTACGTATCTGTGTGTGCTGCTCCCATGCTGTCGACTCCAAAGGAAAGCCTTTTCCCTTTCTTTTCCCAGGTATCATTTTCAAGCTGCCTTCAAGCCCTGGACACTCAGTTTATGGGGGCCTGTCCCTCCCTCCTGTGCTCAACTACACCATCCGAATGAGCAGCAGGATCACTCAAACCACCAACAGGATCCGGGAGCGCATCTGGACCGTGGGCCCGCACAATTCCACCTCCCAGAGCCAGATTTACAGCCGGGCCTTTATTTACATCCAGGACAGCATTGAAAGGGCCATTATTGAACTGCAGACTGGCAAGAAACCAGAGGAAATAGCTGTTCAGGTCCAGGCCATGCCTTACCCCTGCTACAACAAGGATATGTAAGTTTGGGTGGCTTTTGCCTTCATGTTTTGTGTCAACTCACCTTGTCTGACTGGTGGAGTTCCAGCTGTGCTGGTTTCCTTAATACCATGCTCATGTACCATAAAAATAATTTAATTCTGGTTTTTTGGGTTTTTTTCCCCAAGAGATTGAACAAAAGAAGGAAATTTTGACTCTAAGCTGGTCTGTTTAGTTTGCCTAACCTTTTGTTTTCGGTGCTCTGTTTCTACCTGGATTGTGGTGGTAACTGTAGGTTTTACAGCAGGTAAAACTCCCTGTCCCTGTTTTACTACACCTGGTGGGACTGAGAGTTGGCAGAACTTGGGTTAAATGTGAGTTTTGGTTTGTTCTGGCAGGTGTTTACGTGCAGACAACACAGCAGAACTTAGAGAATGGATTTATTGGGAAAAAAGGGTCTCTGGGTTTATCAGCTTTATGGTGGCCAAACTGAGTGGAAAACACACAGGGAAGGGATTTCAGTGTCCATCAGGGAGCCCTGGAGGATGTTCAGCAAGAAGTATTGGTAGGTGTGAGGGTTGCTGTGCCCTGACTGAGGGTCTGCCTTGGAGCAAAAGGACAGATTGGACCTAGGAGTTTTTCTGCTGAAAAACCTCTGTGCCAACTGCATGAGCCAAAAGATTATTTGGGAACTATAAGATATCATTTAGGAGCCATAGCAGACCTGTTAATCTCCTGTGTCAGCTGTCACTGAGGAGAGCTGGGGACCTATAACCTCTCCTCGGGGCAGCAGCATGTGAGATGCCTGCCAGGACACAGGCAGGAAGCATCCAAACCCAGTTCTGCAGCAAATTCCTGGGTTATTGCTGAGAGAGAGTTTTGTACAGTGATTAACGGGCTGCTGCAAGCCCTTACTCCAGTGCTGTCTGCTCCTTTTTGTTCTTGGGCTGCTGGGAAAACCACCTGCCTTCAGGTTTCCCTCCCCACCCCGGGTTCGGATGGACATGTTTGCTCAATTATTAAAATACCTCAGGGCTTTGGATTTGCATCCAGCAGAAGTCATCACAAAATGCCTGCTTATCGATAGTTATTGCAGAGTTATCATCCTGTAGAGAAAAAGAGGGAATATCTATCTATCTATCTATAAATATATACACCAGTACACAAAAGGTGTTGGGATACGCTGAATTTTTAGGAGCCTGAAAGACCTTTTCCTGGTTCTTTATAAATAAGGCTTCACTTGCATGAAAGCATTTCTAGAAGCACTGGTTTATAGGAAATTTTCAGCTTTACAGGTGAAAAAAAAAAATTTAAAACAAATGTAATGTTCATTTCTCACGGTTACTGTAATATTAACAATAATACATTAATTAAATATTTTCTGGGAATAACACTGATTATGGGTTTTAAGCCAGGTTTAGAAATTAAGGAGGAAAGCATAAGCCCTGCAGATACAAAGAAGGGAATCTCCTGCTGTAAAAACTTGCTTTCCATGGCAAAAGGAGAAATTTATTGTTGGCCATTGTTACCTTTTTTTCTGCACACATTTGGCACTGCAAGAAGGTTTTAATTAAAGTGAGGAGCCAAGAAATGTGACCTGGATCTGCAGTGCCTCTCCTGTGGGGTGGTAGGACAGAGTCTGGAGTAAAGCACCCATATCCAGACTCCAGCACCAGCAAATATGGCCTGACAATGAAATTTGGCCATCATATCTGTGAACAGAACTGGGAATTATGGCTGGCTGCTGGGATGTTTCCAAATGGAATGCAGCCCATCAGAGAGCCAGGAGATGCCACTGCCCATGGCGCTTCCTGCTCCTGCCAGCAGTGCTGCTGAGCAAGGAAATCCCTCTGCAACTTAAAAAAAAAAAAAAAAAGAAAAAAGATTCTGAGCAGTCAGGAGTTTGATGAATAGCAAATCCAGTGCAATGGCAAAGGAGTCTTTTTTGGTAATTATTAATTTTACTCCACATTTTGAAATATAAGCATGTCTTTTCCCATGCCAGAGTATTGTTCTGAAAAATATATTCTTGTATAAAGCCTTAATCCCCAGAACATTTCATATTCAGCTAAAGCCTGCTTTTGCCTTTTACAGGTTCTTAACCAGCGTGACCTACTCTCTTCCATTTGCTCTGATGGCTGCCTGGGTGCTGTTTATAGCTGATTTTGTTAAAACACTTGTTCAGGAGAAAGATCTGAGGCTTTATGAGGTACGGGGAAACTTACTGGGGCATGCAGAATTATAAACAGATTTTCCTTATTAGTGGTTAGTGTGTCTGATGTTCTATATTAAATGGAGCAAAACAAGCATTAAGGAAAATATTCCAGATACCTATCGTGTGACCTGCAGTGTGTGAATTCTGACATTATAACCAAGCTCAAAGCCATGGAAATGCAGGGTGTTTGCCCTTCAAGTGGAGGGAATATTGCTTTGTAGTGCTGAATACAGGAAACATGGGCACCTCACAAAATTACAGGGTTTCTAAAGATTTAAAGCTCTCTAAAAATTGACTTTGAGTCATACCTACTGGGGACAAAGACATGAAAAGTGACTTATTTCCTATCCTTGAAGTTATTATACTTAATATTTCAGAAGGTGCTACATATTACATCAGCTCCTCTGAAATCAAGTTTTCCATTCAGGTTGCCTGTTGGAAAAGAAATGACATTGAGACATTGGGAATTTATTAAATTAACTCCGGTTTTCAGTGTGATCACTGTCAACAGAGATGAACAGTAAAGAACTTTTGTCAAACTAAGCTTCAGCAAGCAACAAAAGCTTTGAGCAGATTTGTTTTTTATCCAACACCATGGAAGCAAATACTGATTCACCAAAAACATTTCCAAGAAAGGACACTCTGACCTATGATGAGGTGGAAAATGAGTGAACCCCCAGTGTGTGCTCCCTGGCAGCCCCTCACTCTAATTTAGGCAACCATTTTCACTGTCTCCAGGGACCAGGGCATCGCTAATCTTTTTAGCTGTGTAATAATCCACAAGAAGACACCAGCAACTGTTGTTTCTTCTGGATTTATCAATACAAATTTACAGTTTTATGCAAGTATACTTGCTAATATAATCATCACCATCAGCTAATATAAATTAATATTTCTTCCTTGTAACCATAGTAATTTTGCTATTATTTGTTGTCTTGGGGTTGTGTGAGAAAGGTCTGGTTTCAAAGACACTTGAGAGCTTTTAAGCTTAAGCCACTGATTCAATTATCATTATTTTAAAAAAGAACCAAAAGGCTTTAGAAAACTTACAAATCTAAGGCCAGAAGCTGCTTTGGAGCTTGTTGCCTGTGACACTTGATCCTTGCAGGTCCTGTCTGTGCTGTTCTTTTCCAACAGACTGCTTTGCAAACCTTGGGCATTCCTGAAATGGGAGTGTGTGGTTTGTCCCTGAATAAAAAGAGCATGGTCTGGTTGCAGGCCCTGTCCAGAAGCTGGAAAAAGAAATCATTCAATATCAGCAAAAAGATCTCTTAATTTCTCTCAAATGCCACTTGTGATTGTTACTTTTACCTTCCTCTCTGCAGTACATGAAGATGATGGGTGTCAATGCCAGCAGCCATTTCATTGCCTGGTTCATAGAGTGTGCCGTCTTCCTCCTGATTACCGTCACCTTCCTCATTGTTGTTCTAAAAGCGGGTGAGATCCTTCCCAAAACAGACACAGCGCTGCTGTTCCTGTACCTGATGGACTACAGCCTGTCCATCATAGCCATGAGCTACTTCATCAGCGTTTTCTTCAACAACACCAACATCGCGGCCTTGGTGGGCAGCCTCGTGTACATCCTCACCTTCTTCCCCTTCATCGTGCTGCTCGTCATCGAGAACCACCTGAGCTTCTCTGTGAAGAGCCTCCTGGTGAGTTCTGCTTCTCCATATTTCCAGGCACTGTGTGGAGGTAGGGACTCGCCTCCAGCACACTCCAGCTCTTATTGTGTCCCATGTCCCAAATGTACAGGAGTTGGGCACTTTTCCGAATTCCGTCAGTGGGTGTTGACCCACATGACAGGAGAGCTGGCCATGGCCTGTTGGAGGGACACCTGGAATTAGCTGTGTCCCGTGACTGAAGGCACTACTTGTGGACCTTTAGTGAGTTCCCAGCTGACAGCTGCATCACAGTAGTTTGAGCTGTGTACTTTCCCCTTTGGAATTGCAAAGAAAAATGGGAAAATTCACCCAGTGTGAAAAACCAGGCTGTCTCAGAAAGGGGTTTGGGTAGCAGGGCTGGCTCTGCTCATTGCTGCCTCAGATCATCCTTTGGCTTCCTGTGTCTCAAATTCCTACACATGGCAGTAAAGCATCGTTTCTACCAAGGGGCAGCGTAGGTAGGTGTTAGGTTCCAGAAGCCAGACTCGTTTTCTTTGAGTCACCAAATTCAGGAAATGGCATCTATTAATGCAAATGGTAAGAGAATTAACCACATGGCTCCATGAGGTAATTCTCAAGCACTGCTGTATTTCAAAAGCCTAAAATAAAGCCCTGTATGAGGGAGGAAGAAGCGTCCTGGGTGTGCAAGCAAAAGAAAGTCAAGCTCTAAGGAGACATTTCAGCCTGTCACCAGGTAGCTCTTCCCATCACAGGCCTGGCCCAGTGCCCCTTGTGACTGCTGGGAAATAAAACAAACCCGGCACTCATTTTTCTGGCTGTTGGAATAAGCCAGTGAGGTACTTGGTTGGTTGACTGACCTGACATCTCTTTGAGACTAATTCATATGTTCCTTGTTTGCAATTTTGTTTATTCCCCAGAGTCTGTTGTCTCCAACTGCCTTCAGTTATGCAAGTCAATACATTGCTCGCTACGAGGCACAGGGCATAGGTGAGTTTAAGGCAGATAAAGCCAGGCTTCAAGCTCTCCTGGGGGTGACATTTCACTGGCTCAGATGGATTCTGATTTTATTTCTCAATTCCTCTCTGCAGGACTGCAGTGGGACAACATGTACAAGTCCCCAATGATTGGAGACAACACTTCCTTTGGCTGGATGTGCTGGCTCATTCTCATAGACTCCTTCATTTACTTCATCCTGGGGTGGTACATAAGGAATGTTTTCCCAGGTAAGCATGCAAAGCATTGAGGGTGGTGCTGTAGCATCTCTTTTGGAGAACAGTGAACACAGAGCTGGCTGAGGCAGTGAGACAGTGCACACACTCTGTCCCAGACCAAAGGGGGCACGACTTTGTGGGTATCTGAGCCTATTAATGGCACTGAGAGAGAGCAAAGCAAGGGAGAATTAGGGTTTCTCAGCCTATCACATGGGTAGGTGGATCTCCTGAAGAAGCTGAAGCCAAGGACACAGGGGGGTGTGTTTACAGTCTGGTGGGTGAGAGTGAGAGCAGAGCACGTTAGCCTGCATTTGTCAGCTGAGTGATTTCGAGCTGCGTTACTTACATCATTTGGTTTCAAAAAGTAATTCTTGCCTTGGGCAAGAGCCAGCACATTTGTCTTTTGCTTTTCTTCCCCACCTAATGAAGCAGTCCACTGGCGTACGGATATCTACCCAGTGGAAAATGTAAAGTTTTCCTGCCCTCCAGCTATGGAGTTACTCGGAATAACAAATTAGTGAGTGCTTCCTATTGTGCCAATCAGAAAAAGTCTCTACCAAGTCCTGGTAGTACATGAGTATATCAGGAAATCTCAGTGAAGGTAATTTTTGCTATTTTGAGTACACCCCAACAGTGACACTTCCTGAGGGACAGGTACCTGAACGAGACTCCTGTTCCTGCAGGTAGATATGGCATGGCTGCTCCCTGGTACTTCCCACTGCTTCCCTCTTACTGGATCGAATACAACAGCTACCTGCCCTTCTGGAATGAGAAACAAAGAGGCCTGCTCTTCTCCAAGCTGATGTTAAGGAAAGAAGTCACCCTCCCCAATAAGATATGTATGTGGATACTAGATGGGGTAGCAATAATAACTTATATTTTGGATAAACGAAGCCAGATTTGTAAAGGGGCACCATACTCAGAAAACACCATCGATCTTTATTTTGAAGCACAGGAAAAATTGAAGGCTGGTACTCACATGAA
The DNA here is from genome assembly GCA_013398955.1 of Callaeas wilsoni. Taxonomy (NCBI): domain Eukaryota; kingdom Metazoa; phylum Chordata; class Aves; order Passeriformes; family Callaeidae; genus Callaeas; species Callaeas wilsoni. Next base: position 153,588 of record VWPU01018299.1, on the reverse strand, counting down.
TGGAGATTTAGCTCTTAAATTATATTTGTTCTTCCTGTTTGCTGTGGAGAGTCAGTACTGATTTTCACATGCATATTCGTGTGTGTTGTAGTTGGGCAGCTACCTTCCATGCCTGTCTCTCTGTGTAGAAATACACTTTTGTTTGGGCAAGCAAATACAGGTTTCCACTTGGCAAAGGGCACACGTGCTTCTTTGCTTCTCTCTTTAAATATTTAGCCTGTAAAATATTGAGATGACACAATAAAAGCTTGCTGGTTCCACCTAACTGAAAATAACTCAGTAGTTTTGCTTCATGTCCTCTAATCTGTGCTTGTTTAGTATAAACAAAGTTAGGTGCTCTGAAACACGTAAATATGAGACCTTTTCAGAAGTGATTAATGCCTGTTGTCAGGAGTTATTAGAAGCTGCAGAAGTAAAAAGTAGAAATCCCAGAGAGCTCAAAGTGATACGGATCCGGCGACATGTTCTCAATATTCCTGGCTGAAAGGCACCTGCCTTTGCTGTATTTTGGTTTTCTCTGAGGGGAGAAAAGTAGCACAACACCTGCTGCACTGCAGTAACTGTCCCTGACCCTTCTCTTTGGTGTCAAAGGTGCCCCCCACCCTCACGTGGAACCTGAGCCCACTGACCTCACCTTGGGAGTCTCCCTCCACGGCATAACAAAGGTTTATGGATCCAAAGCTGCAGTGGACAACCTCAGCCTCAACTTTTATGAAGGGAATATCACGTCCCTGCTGGGACACAATGGAGCTGGGAAAACTACAACCATGTGCGTATCCTTTAAAGCAGCTCTTTTTTCTCCTGTGGGGTTGGGTGAACCGGAGGGCAAGTGGGGCTGTGCAGCCGTGGGAAACTGAGGAAGGTGCTTCACTAGGCCAAATCCCTCATGTAGTTTCATCTTGTTCATGGATGACCTCAGGAGTTCCTTCATCTGTTAGAATTCTTTAGGTTCTAAAAGGTCCTTTTCTGCTTAGGAGCATGCTTTTTAATCCTACGAGATACCTGGGACACACAGCACAGCAACTGTTCAGGTGCTTTGTTCCATGGCCTGGGGTTAGGTTGTTCTGGAAGCTGTGGGTAGCTCACGCACACACCAAAGCTGAGGTGATCCTAGCAAGAAAACTTAATAAAGATACACTTCAGCTGTAGAGAGTCGTGTGTTGGCTGGGCTGGAATGGCAGGGGATTAATGCATTGGCCTTTCAGCCTTGCTGTTTATAAATTTTTATTTGACTTGTTAGATAACAGCACTAAAACAGACCTGTAGAACTTGATTTCTTGAATGATATATATGTGCATATCTCTGAAAGCAACATTAAGCTGATAAATAGAAGCCTCAGAAGAGCCAAAACCAGTAAGACAGATGTGTGCTTCACCTCAGCTTATTATCAATTCACCTCATATTCTGTTTGCAAAGTGTAGCAAAGGTGATATGCAGAAAAGTGTAAAACCTTCTTGAAACTTAGCACAGGTTTCAAATCCTGAGTAAGGTCACAAGTTACTGCTTTTTAATTATGGTTAAAGTCCCAGGAGAGAGAAAAACTCTGCAAAGGTGAAGGGTGGTCTGAGATGCATCTTCTCCCTTTAGTCCCTGCAGGACAACACCAAAAATGAGCTGTAATGTGCAAGTAGTTATTCTGAGCAGAGAGAGTTTGACTCAGCTCTTGCTTGGTGGGTGATTATTTGCTTGAACTAGATGAAAGTGCTGCCCACTGTGAGGCGTCTCATCCCAAAGTCCTCTCCCATTCCTCATGAATAATGGCAGTGAAATCAGGTTTCCATGCTCTGCTGTGGTTAGTCAGATGAAGAGGTGGTTTTCAGTCTCAGCTGTGGTTACAATATGAGGCTGTCTGGACGCTGCAAGCAAACCTCAAAGAATAAAGAGTAACTGCATTATATGAATTCCTAGTAATTAAGCTGGAAGTCAAGGGCATTCCTGAGTACTGATGCGTGGGATATGCAGTGGTCTGACTGAGGGAGAGGGAGGCTGAAGAAGATAAAAGTAGAGGTGAGGAGTAGCCAGGGTGAGCTTGGAGCTTGCCCTTGCAATTCCACAGAGGGGTACAAGGATGTCCATGGATGTTAATTGGCCTCTGCTCTGCCAGATCATGGCTGGGCAGCAGGACACGCGGTGTGGGCAGTGGTGTCTGGCTGGAAGGAGTGAGAGGGGGATACAAGGAAACCTTGAAAGTGGTGACAGCCACAGGGCCACGTGAAAAAAAATTACCCATGACTTTCTCTTTTCTCTAACTTCCCCTTTCTAATTATTTTTTCTTCAGATCTATTTTGACTGGCTTGTTCCCTACATCGTCAGGCACGATCTTTGTGTACGGCAAAGACATCAGGACTGACCAGGAGGTGATCAGGAAGAACATGGGGGTGTGCATGCAGCACAACGTGCTCTTCAACTACCTCACCACCAAGGAGCACCTGCTGCTCTACGGCTACATCAAAGTCCCTCACTGCAGCAAGCACGAGCTCTACCAAGAAGTGAAGAGGTATAAAAACAGCAGGGTGGGAGGAGGGAGAGAGGGCTGTCAAAATTGTCGTGTGGTGGTGCAGTGCCACTGCAAAGCTCAGAGTCATGGATTGGAGGACTTGTTGCAGCTCCAACTTAGGGTTCAAACAGTGCCTTGACCTGACTAGAGAAGTATATTGATACCTATGGCTGTGAAAAAACAGTATCTCTTCTCCAGGGGGTTTATAAGCTGCTGTGGCAATTATTTGGAGATGAATTTATAGGCCTAAGGGTCTAGTCCTTGCTGCTTTACAGTTTTCCCCAGAAAGAGATTTAATCAACCAGTCAGAAAGATGATGTTGGCTTTATTGGTTCTGCGGAGAAATGAAGCAGCCAGAACATCCCAGGGAGTTTGGATCTTGGTGTCTCAGTGGATGGGGCTGAGCCTTTAACCTTGACTTGTCAGATGAAAACTTTGAAAACAGCCTCAAAAATGTTGCAAATTAAAATCCCGATGACTGAGCTGCGGGGTGACTCTACACTGTGACCACTCAGCAGAGCAGTCCATACTTGAGCAGCTTTTCATTTGCAGTTACAGTTTTTTCAGGTATTTTGAGATTCCCTACTTGGAAAAGATGCCTGAAGGACAACTTTTGGGGGTTGTTTTCCCTCTGTTTTCCAGGACTTTGAAGGAGACCGGGCTGTACAGCCATCGTCACAAGCTGGCTGGCACCCTGTCCGGGGGGATGAAGAGGAAGTTATCCATAGCTATTGCTCTCCTGGGGGGATCCAGGGTGGTGATTCTGGATGAACCAACCACGGGGGTGGATCCGTGCTCCCGGAGGAGTATTTGGGAAATTATCTCCAAGAATAAGAAAGGTACTGTGATGAGAGGAGATGTTGCCCAGAGACAAAGGTGATTCATGTCACTTTACAAACATGGTACCAGTGGCTTTGAACTGTGAGTTTTGGAGGTTAGAGAGAAAAAATTTTGGGAGACTGGGATTTTGCAATTCTGGAGGGTGCATCCTGGTTGGTTTCTGAAAATTAACAATGTCATTTGAAAAATAGCTTTACCATAGTACACAGCTTACAATACTGTAAAATTTGTCTCTCTTGTTGCCTTTCATCCAATTTCGCTAATAATTACCAAAAAATGCAGTTGATTTTCACCTGATGCTCTGTGTCCCCTCATTCAGTGAGGCTTTCACCTGTCTCACTGTTGAGATAAGGACAGATCTGACCAGAATGTGATAAAAGAAAATTGTTGTAAACATTCACTGTATTGGTTTAACAATGTGGACTTATTTGCCATGGACTGGTGCAGAACCATGGGAAGCTCTGGAACCCCTGCAATTATATTGATGATATCATTGTGTAGAGAAATACAGAAGTTTTTGAGAAAGGAAAGAAAATAACCCAAATCCTTCTAAAATCCAGTTTTGCCATGAAACCACGTGTTCATTCTGTGGTGACTGTGTTTTCCAGGCAGAACCATCATTCTCTCCACACATCACCTGGACGAAGCAGAAGTTCTGAGCGACCGAATTGCCTTCCTAGAGCATGGAGGGCTCAAATGTTGTGGCTCACCTTTCTACCTCAAGGAAACCTTTGGGGATGGCTACCACCTGACACTCACAAAAAAGAAGGTTTGTGTCTGAGCTGGTCCTAGAGCTCCTGGCAGCTGTCTCCAAGGGAGTCATCAAGGCTGGTTGAGGGATGTATTGGCAGGAGCTGAGTGACCTCCATGGCCTTCTGAAAACAGGAATGTCAGTGCTCTGCTTTGTTGAAAAAGAACAGGGTCTCCTTGAAGGTTAAAGGCAAGGCTGTGTGCAGAGTGTGAACTCTGGAGTTCAGAGGAATAAAGCAGATGGAAAGAGCCCATCCATAGTGTCTAGCCTGAGGCAAAGTGTTCTGCTTGCAAGGAGTGGGGAACTCTGCTCTTGATAGCATTTATGACACTGCTGTTGGTAGCCCCAGCACACAGATACCATGAGAGACCAGCCTCTCTTCCAGAGTGCTGGCACTGGAGACAGAGAAAATGAAAAAAGACCCATGAGCAAGCCCCATTTTTCATGGGAAAATGAGTGAGTTTGTGCTGGCAGCCACGTTCAGCTCTCTCATGGCCAGTCTTTTTCTCTGTTGTACTACAAACCTCTAGCAGTGCAAAGTGGTTGATTCAGCCCAATCTGGTGAGGTTTGGATGGACCAAGATGGGCTCAGTGCCATACATCCCTTTTTCAAGGGCCAGAATCCTGCTTTCATCTGCTTTTGATATTTACCTTGACATGCTGGATAGCTGGACTGAGATCACTTACCAGTTACGCTCTGGGACAGGATTCGGGCTATGTCCTGCAGGAGGAAGGTTGACTTTGGAACCTTTTCAGTGACCACAGAGTATTTTCCTTCTTCTTCAGAACATGATAGAAGAATGTGACACCACAGCAGTGACCTCCTTGATCCAGTCCTATCTCCCAGAGGCTTATCTAAAGGAGGATATTGGTGGAGAGCTCGTGTACGTGCTTCCCCCCTTCAAGTCCACGGTGTCCGGGGCCTACCAGGCCCTTCTCAGAGCCCTGGACACCAGCTTGAATGATCTGCAGCTGGGTTGCTATGGAATTTCAAACACAACTGTGGAAGAGGTATGAGCTCAGAGCTGCTGGATTTACTGAAATGTCATGGAGATTAATTTCACAGCACTGTGTGGCTCTGCTCTCTGGGCATATGGGGAATTACGTGAGGGTTTCAGGCAGGGAAGAAGGGGTTACACTTAGGTACACATGAGTGTGTAGATGGATCTATAAATCTATACATACAGTAATGCACACTGTCTCACCTTGCTGGCAGCCTCTTGATGTTTTACTCAGAAAATAGGCACTGGAGTTAGACTAAGGAGAGAGTAACACAGGCACCTTTCTGCCCGTGGGAAATCTCTGGTCAAAGAAACAAATTTAATTGCATCAGAAATAAAAAGTAAATGTTGAGCAGTGATGGCCCTTGTCTTGCAGAGAGGCGGGAGGGAGATCGTTACCTTCCTGTTCAGAATTTCTTGCTTTCTATTAAGGTGTTTTCCTAAGGCAGCAAGAGTAAGTTGTACATCATGTCCCACGTGCAGCTCGGGTGCCATGCACACTGCCAGCATGGAGGCAGTGGGATTGTCAGGAGCTAGAGGGAGAATATCCCAGGGAAACAGGTTTGAGTTTCCACTGCTGCAGCAGAACAGAGACAGGAAGTGACAAGGAGTTGGACAATTTTATACTGAAAAAAACCTGAATTTCTCTAAGGGAGCACAAAGGGAAGAGAAAGAGGATTATAGTACATAACTGCTGCACCAACTACAGCTACAAAGCAGGAGAGTGGATTCTGGTAACTGTTTTGGTAAATGGACTCATTTGGACAAATTTTCCTTCATATTTTCTTTCTCCATAGGTGTTCCTCAATTTGACAAAAGAGCTAGTGAAGGACCAGCAAGAAGATGCTGCACTGCCCCATCAGCTGCCTGGAGTCAGTGGTCACATTGGTGGTGATGAAATGTCTCTGAGCACAGACACCTTCACAGAAAGAGACGGTACTCAATCACCTCCAGGTTTTATTCCAGATTTACTGCAGATGCAAACGCTGACAGATGGACTGATTTGAGCTCCCTGTCTTGTTGAAAACCACATTTCACCCAGCCAGTAATCACAAACCCTATAAATCACTGGAAATACAGCACTCATCAGTGCTTTAGATCCCCTGGTTTGGAACAGTCTGAATCACAGGATAAATTACTAAAGGGCTTTTGTTTACATCTGCCTTCCTTTAAATTGATCCAGGTTTTAATCTAATCAAATACAGTGTGTGGGTGAAAGAGTAAATGTGTACTTCTAAAAGTAATTGCTGTAATAGATGTAGAGGATTATTTCCCCATAACTAGTAGAATTGGAAAGAAACTTGGTGGAAATCCTTTACTCTGTTGGAAAAGCAGCACAGCTTTGAGCTAGGTCCTCCTTGCTGCTTTTTGCTGTGCCCCAGACATTGCAGTTTGGTAAAGGACAGTGGGGTAAATTCACATTCAGAAGAGAACCAAGCTACACTCCCATCCCTGAGGGTTTGAGACCTCCTAAAGGTGGCCCAACCCAAAAATGAGACATGCTGCAATGCTTTCTTGGGTTAGAAATATTGTTTTGTACTTATAAATACACCACTTATAGTTAGGGAGGCATCCCAGGGACAACACAGAGGTATTTTTGTACTTTTCAAAGCTGACCTGCACTGTAAATGTTACTGTAAACAGTGACTCATGTAGAAAAGTATTTTGTTTCACCCTTAAAAAAAGGCTGAAAAGGATTTGCTTCATGGCGTATTATATAGGTTAATATTTCATAAAGTAGAATAGCCAGCACAGGATTTGGCTCTGCTTTTAGCATACCACAAAACCTGTCCATGCAAGAGGTCCAGTGGCTTGTGCTTGTTTTCTCATTTCAGGATTAATTTTGTTATTTATTTGTCTGCTTTTTAAATTATGAAAAATTTCAGCTCGCAAATCTAAAAGAAAAATGTTTCCTCTGTATGTTGCAGCTGGGTAGGTAGGATGTAGATAACTTATTTCATCTGGAAGCCTGTGTTCCTCTTGCAAGGTCTCACACTGAAAGTCACTACATGTACACATTTGAAATGTAACAATTTATGTGAGCTTATGACTGGAGTCCTGTCCCACCCCGATCCTATGTTTGTTCCACCTTAGTAGTTTTGATTTGCCATCATAAAGGTGTGCAGGAAGCAAAATATCCTCCCAGGGTGCTCTAACCATCACTTCCCTGCATTGCACAAGTGCTGTCCCATGACCAGATGCCGTCCTTTGTGCCCAGACCAGCTCCTGATCAGGTCCAAGAGCCTGCGGGGTTTGCCGCTGCTGCTGAAGAGAACCTCAGCCCTGTTCATCAAGAGGTTCCACCACACGCGGCGGGACGTCCGCGGCTTCATCGCCCAGGTCATCCTCCCCGTGCTCTTCGTGATGGCTGCCATGGGCCTGGGGACTCTGAGGACCAAGGAGACCGAGTACCCCGAGCTGCTGCTGTCGCCCTCGCTGTACGGCACAGCCGACCAGGCAGACTTCTTCGGGTGAGCGCTGTTCCTTGGGACCCTGACTGCCCTTGGTTCGGAACGAGCCCACTCAGGGCTGTTCCTGAGCCCAGCCAGCGTCCTTCATGTAGGACACATAGTTATGTTGTGCAGACAACACGGAGAAACCCTGTTCCTAAGGGATCTCTGAGGAGATGGCTTGGCTCAGAGCAGAAGGCTTCAGAAAAACAACCTCTCTGTTGGATTTAACTATGAAATGTGTGAGGAATATTCTTGATGTTTCCCATTGGGGTCCTTCAGCCCCATAACAGCCATAGGGATTTTCTTAATATGTACATATACGCTCCTCCCCCAACATGAAATGAGGTACCCACCTCAGCTGCCTCCAACGTTACAGCTCTGGGATCAAATTCTACCCATCTTGAGAGCACTGCCCGCCTCTCTGTCAGCACAGGACATGCTTTCCTGGCCAGGCCCTGCTGGTCCAAGGCACACAGGCAGTTGGAAGAGCATGTGCTTTTCCAGTGTGATTAGGATGTCACCACTGAATTATTTCACTCTGCTAAAGAATCCTGTTACCAAAACAACTCTAATCAGTATCATTCAGTTTTCATGTTGTGAACCTCTTTCTTTCTCCAGTGATTCTCAGCTCTAAGTCAGAAATATAAAATTTAGCTCTGAAGCAGTCTGCTCTAGGTGTTCTTCCCAGGATTCCTCATGCCTTTCCACTTCAGTCCTGCTAGATGGGGGAATGAGCCAGAGCTGCATGTCCCGAGTCCTCTGTTCCAAATGTTCCCTGCTTCTCCTGGTGGATCATTGCTGGAGAGCTGGGGCAGAACCAAGGACAATCTTCTTGAATGGTCAAAATCAAGTGGATGTCACGGACGAGAGAGCTGATTGAGACAGGGCTGCAAGCGGTGCCTGAAAATTGCAGTAGATTCTTTTACCCCGTAAAGAGAATCTTGATTATCCAAAAGTATCTTGCTTGGATCTAGAGGCAGCAAATCCCTGGAGTAGCTGAGGTGATGAGGACTCCTTTTAAACCTCTGTGACTGTCCTCATGTGCTGCTTCCACAAATACTCATTTATTTAACATTTTAAGTCCTATTTGACTCAAACACAAGTTTTCCACCTCACAGTGGTAGTGGAAGTTCTTTGAACCTTCTCTTGTTTTCTGTTTTTCTTTGTTAATTCTTAGGAATTTTAATGAAACCACAGCTGCTTTAGTTGCTTCGATGCTGGCTTTCCCTGGGACAGATAACACGTGTATGAACGAAAGCAATTCGTAAGTAGTTCTTGGGTTTTTTTCCACTTAAACTCCAAACCTGCAAGAGAATTGGCATGAAACTATTAGCCATTAGACCTTAATAACCATCTTTGATCATCTGCAGAATTCTCATGCGTTGGACTCCTGCATTACTAGGAGTGATAAGGAAGCAGCTTTGGTGGTGGCAGGATGCCAGGATGAAAACAAGCAATTCTCCTCTCTGGGAAGTGGTCCTTGCCGCCCCAATAATTCCAATTATAACGTGAGCCCACGCAGCAAGTTCTCAGCACAGTGTTTGTTACCTCTGTCTAAAAGCTGTGCCACGAGGGCTGATTTGTTTTGGGCTTTGCAGATAAAGTCTCAGGGAATAGGTGGTAAAATCCTGGGCAGACTTGAATGCTCATGCAGGCAAATATTTACCCTGGGTGTTTGCAGTGACTGTCCAGGCAATACAGCCCATCACAGGAGTGCCCAGGGATTGCCACAACAACAGCCCTTTTTTCTGGGCTGGTTTCAGACGCTTTTGGCCCGAGTGCCAATTCCTTGCACTGTGTACTGTAGGAATGAAGTGGTGCCTGGATTCCTTCTGATCAGCTGAGCGAATCCAGGCGCAGGGAGCAGCAGGGAGGGCTGTCTGCCAAGGGGCACGGGAGGCAGCAGGAGGCTGGGGATTCCCTGAACCACCCAGAGCTGACAAGAAGGTCTGCTTTTCTGCTGGAGCTGCTCAACTGCCAGCCTTGCTGTCATTAAACATGACAGCAATTAGCTTCATTTGCTCACCTGAGCACAGAGAGCCTCAGAGGAAAATGTGTTCCTTTTCAGGCAATGTTTAACAGAGGACATGCTTGGCCAGTGGATTACCAGTGGAAACCAGAGAACTAAGTATTCTGCCTGCAACTGCACAGATGGCATCCAGGTAACTTGGATAAACCCAAAAATGAGGGAGCTTGGGGGATAACTGGGGGCCTTGTATTCTGGGAGTGGTTTTATGGGCTGGCATGATGCTAAAGGGGGACTGAGCGTTCCAAGTCTTCCTGTCTCTTTTTGGCCTTGTTGATTTTGTACACTGGATAACCACTGTCTGCACGAGTTTGGGGACAGGAAAGGAAACAGCATTCTCAGAAGACTCACACCCTAACATCCCTGCCTTGCTCCCCATGGTGGCAAAAGGTTTAATGGTGTTTTTGAGTGTTATATGATTGTCCCAGACAATCCGTATGTCTGTACGACAGAGGTGTTCAAGAGGAGGATTTCATCTTATACAAGCACTCTCACAGCTATTTTTGCTGCTTGCTCTTCACAATTTAACTTTACGTGAAGTCTAGATCTGCTCCTTGTTCTAAATGTTAATGATTAAAAATAATCATTATTTGCATTACAGTGGTACCTACGGAGCCAGATATGGGCGCTGCTGGGCGCTACTGGGCGCTACATGCACATAGGGAAAAGGCAGATTCTGCCCCAAGGGTGTTACAGTTTTACAGTTCACTTTGGGGTTGAGCTCTCCTCCCTCCAGTGCTGTTCACCTAGCCTCAGCTTTTTTCCATAGCAAATAAACTCATGGCACAATGTGATGTCATTTTAACATAATGGATGTACTTAGTTGAACGTTTCTAGTCATTCTTTAAAATGCAGCTATTTTGTGCAGTTTTCTGGACATACACTTAATTTCACATCATTAAAAGTACTGGCATAATTTCTCCAGCCAGTTGGGATATTGTTCAAAGCTGATTCTCACCTCTAGCAGGCACAGGCAGGTGTTCCTCAGCATGGAGGAAGCTATTTTGTGTATTCAGATGAACAGATGCACAATGGGGGAGTCCAGGGCTTTTGTTATGGATGAGCTGAAGGAAGCAGCCAACATGCTGTCTGGGAGGACACTTCAACCTCATGAAACAGTGATGCGACTTTGGCCCTCAGCATGTTAAATTAGATATTCAGAACTAATTTAAGGTTTCTCTGAAGCCCAGGAAAACATTTCCAGTGACTGACAGTAAAGCAGAAATGTAGAGTGTAGCTGCTGTGAAATGGAAGATGAGAGTTTGAGGCCACCACAGAGTTTTCTGCTCTGTGAGTTGTTTTGCCCTCTGCAGTTGTCTGTGCAGTCACTCTGCTAAGTAGGATCAGCCTTAATTCAGCCAAAATCTTCCTACGTAGCATGAAGCACATTTCAAGGTCCCACTGACGCCAGTAGAACTGAAGGGTAGATTTAAGCAGAGGTTGTTTTTAAGCACCTCCCTGAATGTGTTGGGGACAGTGTGCAGGGATGTGTGCTGTGTGTCCGTGCACCCTGGCTTGGGAAGGAGCAGCCTCTGCAGGAATGAGGCTCAGGACCAGAATGCTGCCATGGTCTGCTCTCGATCTTGTCCTGATGTGGTGCTCTGTAGTTAAAACACAAACACTGAAGTTTTTCTTCGTTTTTTGTCTCCCCTCAGACATGCCCACAGACAAACTACACTCCCCCTCACAGAATGACCTTCTCCACACGGACACTTTACAACCTGACAGGGCACAATGTGGAGACCTACATCCTGGCAACCACCAAAGACTTCCTGCAGAAACGGTACGGCACAAACTCCACTGCCTCTCCTCTGAATGGCACTGGGAGCAATGCAGGACATCCCACACCTGTCACATCCCCTCTGCCTGAAGAGCTGGCGGTGCAGTAGGGGTTTAGAATCTGGAGAAAGAAGCTAAAGTGTCCTGCAATCATGGATAAAAGATAAAGGCTCGTGCAAGTGCTCTGCTTGATCATAGCAGAGATAGCCTGGGGATAACGTGCCAATCACCTGGCACACTGGGGCTGGATCTGCAGACAAGCCTTTGTCTAACTCAGAAATCTTTAAAAAGAGGAAAATCTGACACAGCCTGTCATGAAGTAAGCCCTGGGGAGAGATTTTCCTCCAGGTTTGCTTCTCTGAAGAGTCTTGGTGTGCGCTTCACTTGAAGGAGCTCATCCATTCCAGTGAGAGCAGAGTCTGAGCACTTCCTTGTGCAGTGGGGCTCTGGGAGCTGTTGGTGGGTCGGGGCTCTGCCAGGCAGCTGCACAGCAGGGCTTGGGGAAGAGGTAACCTGCCACTAAGGCTGGCAGGAAATGTGCTCATCTGCCACTGATAAACTGAGCTGCTCCTCTCCTGGGTCAGAAGCAGCCCTCTCACCCCGGAGTGGCAGCGCACAGCTTGGGAGTGCACATGGCTCCAGTATCTTCCTCAAATGGAGGCTTTCAGCAGTTTTGTGACGATGTTGCCAAGCTTCTGGGGTTTTTTTGCCCCCCAAAAAAGGCTCCCACAGCAGAGGTGGATTGGCCCCACGCTGCTCTCTGAAGTCAGGCTGGAATTGCCTGGGGTGGCAGTGGCACATTGACATGGCTCATCAAGGGAATCAGAGCTTTGGGATGAGGGTAGCAGTGCATTTCCCTCTGGTTTTCACTCAGGTATGGTGGCTGGAGCTTCGGGCTGCCTTTGACAGCAGATCTGCAGTTTGACATCAGGCCAGTGCCCCCCAACAGAACACTGACTAAGGTAACCAACCTCCACCTGCTCATCCTGGCATGGGAAGTGTGGGACTCGGGAGAAGCGATGTCAAGTTTGTGGATGTTCCAAAAAATATCCCAAGCTGCCCTGAAATCTGCAGCTTGGCATGACAGAGATGACTTGCAGTTCATTTCCATTTCTCTCCCCATTCTTCTTTATTGGTCTCACTTATCTTGCTAGCAGGAGGCAATTTTTCTGCTGTCATAATTTTATTATACAGAGGTGAAAAGATCAATTAGCAGTACCTTTATCTTATGAGAGAATGTATGTACCATAACAAGGGCTGGCTGGTGCATTCTGATATGCCCATTTCTCTGGTTCTGCTCAGTGGAAATGTTGTAAAGCACCAGGGCTGAAATCTGAGCTAGTTTGCAGGAGTGAAGCAGGGCAAACCAACACATTGTCAGTAATAACTCCCAAATTGTTTCAATTGCTCAATCGTGTGCAGGTGTGGTACAATCCTGAGGGTTATCACAGCCTCCCAGCCTATCTCAACAGCTTGAACAACTTCATTCTTCGAGCCAACTTGCCAAAAAATGAGACTTCCAGATATGGTAAGTGTCCCTTCACATGAGCAGATAACTTCTCCCCTTTGCAGGGATATCCTGGTTCTGCCAAAATCAATGACAACACTTACCTTGACTTCAATGAGGCCTTTTCTTTATCCACTGTTCTGCAATTCCTTTCAAAACAGAATTTAAAAGCATGAATAAATCACAAAGTTCATTTGTCTTAGTCAGAGGCTCAGGGGAGCTGGACAGGGAGGACCCCAGCTCCTACGTAAAACGCTTCATCCAAGAAACGCCAGCTGTTGCCATTTGATGTATTGCCTCTCACGTGGCACTGGAAGAGCTGTTTCTGGACAAGTGCCCATTAGTTAGGCAGAGAAAAGCTGCTCTGGGTCATCTCCAGGGGTGGGTTAGATTAGGAAATTATAATATGTCACCCTTCTGCTGAGAGCAGCCCAGGGTGTGTGGGCATGTGTGTGTCTGGGTTTGAGTGAGAGTGGGGAGAGCGAGATTAGGTGAGAAACGTAATTTTCAGCTGTATTTTCCCTCTGACACCTGGCACACACAGATCCAGGGAGTGCTGATGGCCCATTTGGGGTTCTCATAGCTTCTCCTCAATATCATACTGCAGCAACCCAAATTCCTGCAGGTAAACCAGGGCACCCTGCCTTTCCCTTTGCAGTTCAGCCCCTTTCAAAGTGCAGTGTGGGCACAAAGCTGTCTGTATGTGTGTCTATCTCCAGAGAGGGCCAGGGTGCAGGGACAAGAGAGAGATTTGCATTGAGAAATCTTACACAGAGATTTTTGGGCTCTGCTCTGCCAAGAGCAGCAGTTGTGTGCAGAAACACCCTCCTGACTGACTTTCTGGGACAAGCAGTGCCCTTCCAGCCATGTCCTGATCAGGCCAGGCCCTGCTCACCTCAGAGGGCTGCTGTCCCAGGTGACACAGGGACAGGTGGCAGTGTCTCTTGGCTCACAGGACATGTGTGAACTGAGCTCTAATGGAACCGGGCATCTGGCCTGAAGCTTGCAGTGTGACACCCTGAATTCAAGCAGCAGCAGATGCTGATCTCCAGTGGCCCCAGCGTGCGTTGCTTCCACCTCACACCACTGCACCGAGACTCCCCTCTCAGCCAGCTCAGCTCACAGAGAGTGACACCAGAGCCTTGTCCTGGCCACCCCCTCAAACAGGCCCTGGCTGTCCCCTCGGGTTTGCCCTCAGCTCACACATCACAGAGCTGTCGAGAGAGGCGACCCCAGCCAGGCGCTTCCAGCGGCAGGAACATCCCAGAGCAGCTGAATTATTAAGCAGTGAAGCTCCTTGCTCTGTCTCTGTATTCCCAACACATGCTGTAGCAAGAGCAAAGGCAGGAAGCTCATGTGAACAGCCAGAAAGTTTTCACAGGGAAAGTTTTATACCAGCAAAATAGCAATTTTCAAGGGGGGAAAGGATAGCAGCAGTTCTTGTTCCATCTGTCCCGCTGCTTACGTGTTTTTGGAAAGAAATGCTTAGTAGTAAATGACCAGACAGATAATTCTCTGCTTCCCACTAATCATCCAAGCCAGAGAAGGGGAGAAATAAAATGAATGATGAGGCTGGCTCTCCTGAGGTAGAGTAAATCCAGTCTGAAATACAACTGAAGGCACGTTCCGTGGGGTATGCTCCTGGCAGCTCAATCGAGTTGTTGTTGTGACAAATAAATGATGGTTTAAGAACCATTGAAATGGCCAGATAAAAGTGTGTTGTCACTGCAGCACTCAGAAAGAGGTGCCAGTCCTGCTTTAGAGGTTTGACTTAGACTGAGTATATTTTTTAAAAAATACATAAAAAGCTTTTTACCCTGTCACTAAGCAAGTCATAATAGCTTTTGACTTATGTATATTGTGCTTTCTCTCCTCTCAATCCCAGCTAACAAAAAAGGAGAAAGCATTGAAATGGAAATTTGGACTTCTAGCCTAAGCTCCAGTAAAGGAAAATGGCTTTATAGTGAAGTATTAACAGATCAGACAGACGGTATCTTTCTTTCTCTCTCTCCCTTTTGGAGAAGGGAAACATTTCCTGGCTGTTTGTATGGCTTTATCAGCAGTTCAAGATTTTAATCCCATTTCTCTCACAGATGACAAGACTGAGGTTTGGTTGGGGTTTTTTTCTCCAAAATTAATTTCTAATGAAATCCTCCCTATCAAATTCATTTGCTCAGTATGACATTTGGTCAGCTAAACCCACAGGCTCCTCCCTTCTGGTCCCCCTGTCAGAGTGCCCATTCTTAGGGAAAATTACCCAGAATAGTTCTTCATCACAGAATTCCTAAGGTCTGGCACCTAGCTGTGAGGAGTTCAAATTCCACAGGTGGCATGGTCTAGAAAATCTCTGGATTTAACAGCATCTGGAGGTCCCCCAGCACTCCCTGAGGCGTTTACTTAGGTGTCAAAATACGAATTGAGAACCTCATTTTTAGGCACATAAGCATAGGAACCCTCTCTCAGGCTCTGGAGTCTTAGAGGCTGGGCTGTCATCCTGGTGGGGCCAAGGCAGAGACCTGCACTGGAGGTTGGAACTGGCCCAGCAGAGCCCCCCGCCGTGTTCTCCCTTTTGCTTTTGTGGGCACAGATTGCCTCCAGACATGGCAAAAGCACTGTGGTGAACAATACTGCTGTATTTTGGGCTAGGTGTTCTCCTTGGAAAAGAAGTACTTAAACCACATCTGAAGATAGCTGCACATTAGCAAAGAATTTCTCCGTTGCAGTTTGGGCCTGACACAAACCCATTTTTAATGGATTTTTTGGGAAAACATCGCAGGGGACTTACCAGTGTGGTTAATTAGATTTTTGCTAGTAACTTTGAACAAAATACTCTTTCATTTGTTTGTTTGTTTGTTTGTTTTTCTAGCTTCTTAAGACAAAGCAGTTCAGCATTAACTCACTGCCACACTGGGGGCAAAAGTGTCTGTAGCTTACTTGGGTTTCTGCTCTGACCTCCACAGATCCCATAAGGAGAAAGACATCTGTCACAGGCAGGTAGCACTTGTGGAGAAGGGCAGCAGGGAAAGACTTGTTCCTGGTGATAAAAGAACAAATGGAATGAGGTGGGATCATCAGGCAGCAGCTTTGAAACAGAACACACTCCTCAGTTTTGAAGGTGTCCGTGCTGGGGAACCTAAGCCGGAATACACGGGCCCACAGGCACGTGCCTGATTTGAGGTGTGGGAAGGGAGTGGTGCTGTCAGCCAGCCAGATATAGGAACAAGGCCTAGGGTTTGAATTTCAGATCTGCTCTGCAGCCAAGTGAAGTCATAGGAAAAATGAGGATGCTCAAAATTCTGCCCAAGATCACACAGAGATGACAGAGCAGAAACACACTTTTGATCTGCTTTTCTTCTCTTCTCTCTCAGTTTTCTATATTATTGTCATTATCAGGAGCTAGTGAAGGAAGTTTTAATTTGGACACATTTTCAATTTCTTTTTTTTTTTCCCCTGTAGGTATTTTCTTATCAGCTCACCCATATCCTGGAGGACAGAGTCAAGAACAAGTAATGTAAGAGGATTCATTTGGCTGATGCCTGAATTTTTTAGCTTTGAAAGGAGCAAACCAGCTTCTTGGAAACCATAAAGCAGCCTAAATTACTGGATATCTCTCTCTAAGTGATGAAACTGTTCTCGCTTGTTCTCACTCCCTCTATGCATGAATAGTGTCCTACTTGCCACCAGAGCTGGGGATTCCTCTGAGGGGTTTTTTTGCAGGATCCCCTGGAGATCTGGAGGTCACAGTTACAGCCTCACACATTTGTGTGCTTGAGAATAACAATAATAATAATAATAATAGTAATAATGACATCATTTTCCTTTTGGCCCTTCCACTCCCTGCTGGGGTCCAGCACTACAGCTCAGTGCTGTGAGTCCCTTTTGCTGAGCATCACTGCCATCAGCAAAGGGAGCAAAGAAAGGAAGAAGTTCTCCTCTGTGAGGGTGGTGAGGCCATCCCTGGAAGTGTCCAAGGCCAAGCTGGACGGGGCTTGGAGCAACCGGGGATGGTGGAAGGTGTCCCTGGCCATGCCAGGGGGGGTGGAATGGGATGGGTTTCGAGGTCCCTTTCCAGCCCCAAACCATTCCAGGACTATAAAAGATGCTGGCCCAGAATCAGGACCTTACTGCTTCTGAGCTCTGACCAATCCTCACAGTGAGGGAAGTCTGCCACTCTCACTCCCCAAATGCATCTTTCTCCCTTTTTCTCCCAGGCTCAACAGCTTACTGGACATCATAGTGTCAATGTCTGTTTTGGTGGGCTACTCCATCACCACAGCAAGCTTTGTGCTCTACATGGTCAAGGAGCACCAGACCAAAGCCAAGCAGCTGCAGCACATTTCAGGCATTGGGATGACAACCTACTGGGTGACCAACTTCGTTTATGACCTGGTAAATAGCTCACATTCCTAAATGCACCAGGGGGAGCATTACACAGCATGGGTGGGGGAAAAGTTCTTTATTTAAAGTTGGTTGCCTAGACTTCTTCTTATTGCTGCCAAGAGTGTTGTGTGGTAATTGTTCTCCAAGGCATTGGGGACGATTAAATGTGAACTGCAACACTGGATCCTGCTAAGCAAAGGCATTCCTGCTCTCTGGAGTGTATGCAAAGCACCAGGCACATTTATAGAGGAGCAGCACGGAACGGGCTGCAGCTTGATTTCCATTCCAGCAGCCAGCTGCTCCTCTGACAGCTTGCAGGGCTGCATCTGCTGTCACCCAGGCTCCACAAATCTGGGGTGAGGCTTCGGGGCTCGAGGCTGCAGCCAGTCTGGGAACCCTGGCTGGGACAGCAGCAGGCATCCCAGAGCTGACACAAGCCTGCTGGGCAAAAACCCATCTCTGGCTTGAATGCTGTCTGTAAGATTCTATGTTATAAAGTTTTTAAGCCAAGGAAAGCTACAAATGCAGCCTTGCAGGACCTGAGCAAGTTCCTTTTCACAGCGCTGTACAGATGTACCTTGTTGAGCTCCCAGCACTGTGCTGCATTCCCTGGCATAGGTGTGTCCTTCTTCCTCCTGAAGTTGTTTCCTCCTGGTGCAGAGGGTTAATGGCACTGTTGGAGAGCATTGCTGAGCCAACAGACAAATGTTTGCAGTGTCTGTAGGCTGAGGTGCTTGGTGTCTTCTGCAGTCCCTGTGGTGCAGGGTGTCAGACCCTCACACGGGGAATGGGCAGTGCAGCCAAGCTCAGCTCCTGAGCCTGGGCATTGCCAGCTGGGCTGCCGTGGTGACCAGCTCCACTTATCCCACAAATTTCTGTTGGTGCAGATCTGCAAGTGCCTAAAAGCCCAGTGATTCCATTGCTCCCTGAAAACAGGAAATCTTCAAGGGCATTTGGGTGACTGGCCCTCTTTGGTGCAGGGAGGACTAAGGGCTGAAATCCCATGGGGAATGTGAGCCAGAAGTGCCTGCCTGGAGGGGCTGATGAGGGCAGGCAGCAGCACACGGATCCCTGCCCTGCAGGAGGGAAAGGATCCCCAGGCAGCAGCACATGGATCCCTGCCCTGCAGGAGGGTGGGAAGGGATCTCAAGGCAGCAGCACATGGATCCCCGGCCGCGCCGGGGGGGGTGGAGGGGGGCACAAGGGAGCATCCCCGCGGACGCCCTGCCCTGCAGGAGGGAAGGAAGGGATCCCAAGGCAGCAGCACACGGATCCCTGCCCTGCAGGAGGGCTGGAAGGGAGCGCAAAGCAGCAGCACATGGATCCCCCGCCCTGCCAGGAGGGCTGGAAGGGATCCCAAGGTAGCAAGCACACGGATCCCCTGCCCTGCAGGAGGGTTGGAAGGGATCCCAAGGCGGCAGCACACCGATCCCCTGCCCTGCAGGAGGGAAGGGATCCCAAAGCAGCAGCACACAGATCCTCTGCCCTGCA